>JAWQFJ010012433.1:122500-130689 GCA_034096865.1 Theodoxus fluviatilis
TTTGAAAAATGAAGTGGAGATGCAAATAATAATCATACCATTTTACTCGTTAAAAGATATATTTGTCATCAGAGATTGAATGATTTGCTTCCATTGTTAATTTCACTTTCGTGTGTGTGTGTGTGTGTGTGTGTGTGTGTGTGTGAGGTCTACAGATGGTTTTGTGTGTGTGCGTGAGTGTGTGTGTGTGTGTGTGTGTGTGTGTGTGTGTGTGTGTGTGTGAGGTCTACAGATGGTTTTGTGTGTGTGCGTGAGTGTGTGTGTGTGTGTGTGTGTGTGTGTGTGTGTGGTAGGGTGAAGGGAGATGGGTAGGAGGAGTGTGTATGTGTGGTTAAGATGGTTCAGTTGTTTTTTTTTTCCTTTTTCTTTTTCTTTTTTAACCTGTTGCTTTCTCTATTGTAAGATGTTGTGCTCAATAAAGAATTAACAACAACAACATTTATCAATGGATTTGGAAATAAGCAACCTTTCAAATGCCCTTACAGCTGAGTGTGCGAGTTCGAGACCAAGGAACGCCTGAACGGGTCAGCCCCCAGACAGCTCTGGTGCGCATCAATGTGCTGAGGAACAGCAACTGTCCACGCTTCCAGAACCTTCCTGCCACCATCACCATCAACCAGACCACCACTGGCATCTTCTACACTGTCACCGCCATTGACAGTGATTCTGACGTATGTTGTATCTGAAACCATTCATAATTGGATTTTTGTTCTCTTCACATAGTGCTGTGCTGGAAATACTGAATCATTCTGATGAATATTTGGACTGGAGTCATTGAGCTTTTATTAAGATAGAGGAATTGCTGATATTTGACATAAAATAGTGCAGAGAGAAGCAGGGCAGCAATGTATATTTATAACAAATCTACTGATTAGGAAATATTTTACATGATGGAACATGTCTCAAAACATATTTTTACAACTCCTTTAATATAATTTGTAATCAAAGACTAATCATTGGCCAGTGTGTGTGTGTGTGTGTGTGTGTGTGTGTGTGTGTGTGTGTGTGTGTGTGTGTGTGTGTGTGTGTGTGTGTGTGTGTGGAGTCACAGCTGCAACTTTCAGTTACCAGAACTGAGGCTCGGCTGTAACCATTCGCAAACGCATACCCGTTTTCCTTTTGGCTCTTCTTTGCATGCCCCTTGATATCAAATAATGGCGGCCAACATAAATCCCCTCATCTCTCCTGTATTAGTTGTGCTAATATATTTCACTTCTTATGAGATAGATGCACATTGTATTAACATATTTGTATGTCATGATTTATTATGAGCACCTTTGCTTTAATGTTTCTCCTTTTTTCAGGTTTTTGGCTCAATCGAGTATTCTCTAACTGGGGATGACAATGCACCCAGTGTCTTCACCATCTTCAGAACTTCTGGTGAAGTTCAGGTCCAAAATGCATTGGCAAGTGACACCAGCAGCGTCTACCGGGTGAGTAGTGGTTCAAAACAGTTGGCATTTGGAGTGGGAGTGGAGAGGGATGGGGATGAGGGGCTTGCTCTAATTAGTCTGATTTATCTGCGCTGAGTAGACTGTAGTGCACCGGAATCCCCCAAGGGTGGTGTTGGTGAGGATCAAATCCTCGAAAGGGGGGAAAAGGTCCTTTGATGTTCAAACCTTTGCACAAGGATGGGTCATCATATCATTTTGATTAAACCTGATAATGTGGGGGGGGGGGGGGGGGGGAGTATCTGAATGGAGGGGTATCATTACAGAGATCCGTGTTATGATGTAATAGAAGGGAGATACAAGGAATAAAAATGTTGCTGTGCAAACAAGTCAGTGGATTTGTAGCAGAGGCTCCGTTGTATTAAATCTGACACAGAACTTATGAATGTAATGAACCATAAGAACCATGGAGACCCAAAGTTCAAAACATGCTTGTGGTAGTGGACACTGATAGGACTTCTAAGACCACGTTATGAGTATAAATTCTATGTGGAGCTTCTTGGAGACAATGATGAGTAACAATAGTCTTGACTGATGTGATGTGTCACAATTGGGTACCTAATTGCAATGCTTCATGATCACTTACATGTAACATCACTTCATTTCTTGTGTATTCCTGTAATCAAGAGTTACAGTTTCTAATACAGCTTTTAAGTGCAACAGCACAATTACCATTTTCTACTCAGTTCACAACATGTAGGTGTTTTGATGTCCATTCTGATGACATATGCAAGAGCAGTGTTGCATCAATACCATTTCTTTTAAGTCTAGAGTGCAACACCTGATATGAAAGTGACATGGATACACATGATGTTGACAGGTGAGAGTGCAGGCGACAGACTTTGGAAGCCCAGTCTGCAGTGTGCAGGGGTTGCTCACAGTCAATGTGCAGCGCAACCTCTTTCCACCTGTGTTTGACTCCATCAACTATGAAACCACCATCTTGGAAACCCACCCTCTGCTTTCAAGCGTCTTTACCCTCACAGCCAGAGACCAAGACTCGGGGGTGAGTTGTGTGGTTATGTCTGTGTGTTGATATTAATGGGATACTATCTCTCAATGGTTTAAATGATTTGTATTACACTCCTTTTTTTTGGGGGGGGAGGGGGGGATGTTTTTGCAAAGAATTTTTAGTTCGATTCATGCTTCTTTTTCTGAGGTAAAGGGAAAGTTATTGGTTTTTTGTACTGACTTGTCAGTTGGGATTCAGTTTGCTTTACACTCATAAATTATTTTCTACATGAAACTCTTGTAGTAACTCTATTAAGCACGCATTTCTATTACTGATCCCTTTTGAGAACATGAATGTTTCATTTTACATTTCTTTACCTTTGTTTATTTTGTTGTTGTTTTTTTCAAAGGATGCTGGAACTGTTCGATATGAAGTTGCGTCCAGCTCACAGAACCGGAACCTGTTCCTTGTGGAATCTGTGACAGGCCAGGTTTTCCTTCGCTCCTCCCTGGTGGGAGTGGCTGGTGATCCCTATGTGGTAAGTCTGACTGCTGTCCAGCAACAATTTATATTGGGCATTGTTGGCAGTTGAATCTCAGAGTCTTGTGATATTTCAAATTTCTTACATGGGCCAACAGTATGGGTGGGTATCTTTCTGTGACACTGTGTGACTTCAAGCAATGAGACATCATAGCCTTCTGCTTGCAGTCTGGTTTCACTTGCAAATCATAGTGATATATCTATTGCCATAATGATATCAATTTAAGCATTAAAATCAGGAGTTTATCACAGATCAATGCTCTAAGGCGGCTTGAGGTTTCAGTGGTCATGTGTCAATACAAAATTGTGTAATCGGATTACTGAAATAGCATTTAATCATGATCTACTTTAATTCCTCCAGATGGAATGTGTAATATTATGTGCTCATCATCTTCTGTACTGTGACAGAACACATCGTGTGATGTGCTGGGCTTTTAAGCATTCTTTCTGCTAACTGTTCGGCCATCAGAGTGACACTTCATATGTGACAAAGCAGAGCCATACAGCAGGATACCCAAGTCTCTTCCCCAGAACCATGATGAACTAGTCAAAGACAATCAAAGGGCGCACCCCCAACACCCCCCCCCCCCTTTTTTGACTCACATGCGAAGCAAAAGTGAGTCTATGTACTGAGCCGTGTCGTCCGTCCGTCCGTCCGGGCGTCCGTCCGTCCGGGCGTAAAAAACTTCAACGTTGGATTTTTCTCGGAGACTATTAAGTCTATCAACACCAAATGTGGCATGATGGTGTATGATGACAAGGCCTCAAAAAACATACATAGTGACTTGACCTTGCTTCAAGGTCAAGGTCACAGGAGCCATAAATGTGGTCTAAAAACAGTCATTTTTCACATTTTCCCAATTTTCTCCCACGTTATTGAGAATGGCGACCTTAGCTACAAGTGGTATATAGGTCAAAGCAAGCCCTATCTTTTGATACCAGTTTGGTTGACCTTGCTTCAAGGTCAAGGTCACAGGAGCTCTTCAAAGTTGGATTGTATACATATTTTGAAGTGACCTTGACCCTGAACTATGGAAGATAACTGTTTCAAACTTAATAATTATGTGGGGCACATGTTATACTTTCATCATGAGACACATTTGTTCACATATCATCAAGGTCAAGGTCACTTTGACCCTTATGAAATGTGACCAAAATGGGGTAGTGAACCACTAAAAGTGACTATATCTCATGGTAGAAAGTGCCAATAAGCACCATTGTGCTTCCTATGTCTTGAATTAACAGCTTTGTGTTGCATGACCTTGGATGACCTTGACCTTTTGTCAAGGTCACATGTATTTTGGTAGGAAAAATGTGTAAAGCATTTCTTTGTGTATGATGTCATTGGTAGGTTTAGTTGTTTGACCTTGACCTTGAAGGTCACCTGAAGGTCAAGGTCATATAAATGTCAAGGTCAAGCATGTGAGTCGTATGGGCTTTGCCCTTCTTGTTTAATTAAATAAAGTGATCAATGTAATAATATGCAATGTCTGATCAGTCAGTTTTTGTAATAGATATGTTTCCATAGCCAGATGCTACTTGCTTTTCTGTCCCTTTTTTTTACCAACTTCAGTATAATTAGAGCAATTACTGAATAAAAGTAATATTTCTATTAAAACCAAATTGAATAACCAGAAACACCATTTTGCCTTTGACTAGCATAACATGGTTTTTGGGATTGAGACTGATCTTGGTTATGTTTCTTCATATTCACAGTCGATATTGTTGTAGAAAGAAAGGTTACTTAGTTTTGACATCTGGTGTGCAACTTCTTTTCTGTATAGTAAATATGATGTCACATCACTCAAACTAGCAGTTTGAAAATTCAGAATTGACTGGAATTATACCAGGAGGTTTAGATGAAGATGATGCATTTATTAAACTGGCAGAGTTTGAGGAGTATTTTTGTATGAAAGTGTTTGTGAGGACTTGCCAATGTGAGAAGACGGGAAGAAAGAATGGGCAATGGTGAGGTTGGGCAGCCAGGGCAATATATTGATCCATTTGTCAGCCGCTACAGCACAGATAGGTCTGTCTTTTATAATAGAACAAAGGATGCATCTTGAGATAATCTCTAGCTGAGTTTAACTAATCTATCTACTCAGTTGATTCTATTACATGGACAGAATGTGAAAGCTGGCTTGTGATTAGGAGAAACCCCCACTATACTCAGCCTTCATCTTTGACATCTTTGAGAACAGTTTGGAATTCATGATGCACTATTTGTAGTGTCTTCAGTGTTCTTACTTCATGTTATCTTCTCTTGTGTATTCAAAGGAGGCTAAGAATTGCAAGGAAAGTACAACAGTAGCTTGTAAGGGCAGTGGAAACAAAAGTGTAAATGCATTGGACACTTACCTAGTTTGATGGCGTTTCTTCTATTTAAGACAAACCAGTATACGAATTGTATGTTAATAAGGCTTTAAAAAAGCCCCTTTCAGTGATGGCAATTATGTCTGTATTAAAACAAAAAAAGTTCATTGTTTCTCAACAAAACCATAAAATCGTGCATCGGCAAGGAAAGAGCAAGTTCCAAGTCATGCACTTTGAATGAGGTAATTTCGTCATCTGTGCTGAAACCGTTCTCATTCCACAGCTGACTGTACTGGCAAGGGACAATGGCTTGCCTTCTCGAAGCGCCACACAGACACTGACAGTTCGAGTCATCAGGAACTATTTCCCTCCTGAGTTCCTCAGCGAACCCTACCAGGTCTCCATTGACAGAACTAGGCCTGTTTCCTCCCCAGTCTTCCAAGTGTCAGCACGGGACAACGACACCACTGTGAGTGAACTGCTGTCTGGCTTCCTCAAGGTCAGCAGCTATGACCGAAACACTTCCACAAGTTAATGTGAATGACACCATCCAGAAATCAGAAGATCTTGGTGTAGTTTTTGTTTTCCTTGACCGCTCTGCTGGATGGAATTGCTGTGTTAGGTACTCTGACTCAAAAGGATGGGACAATATTTACCGGATGAGCTAGTTGTTTGCATGAATTATAATTTATATTGATCATCTAAAGAGACTGAGAGACTGAAAAATAATGTTTGAAACAATGTTTATGCTTCATATTTACAAACCTTCAAAGAAATCTGAACCATTATATCTTGATAATTTGTCATGACCTGCACAGGCTGATGGTGTGATGCCTGAACTTGGCAAAAAGTCACACTACAAAACCACTACATTACCTGTACCATATTTATCATTTCATTATCAATGGACAACAAAACCTCCTACATTAGATCATAGATGCTCTCTTTGATCTTTTGGGTGCAGAACTTCAAAACATTCAAGAATATACACTTCCTGTGGTCATGATGACTGCCTGATGCACTGATAGGCATCATGTACAATTGGTGAGTTAAAGCTATGAGGACATATTGGCTACCTAGGTGAAGGTTGTGAATGATTGGAACATAGTATTAATGTCATGAGATTTTCATGCAAGTTTACTGAATCAGTTTTTTAAATATTTTTCCTCATTCACTTCCTATATGATCAAAAAGGTATAATAACATTAAAGTTTCATTATGGAATCACTATTCTAATCTTGATTTCTAGGATCCCTACAATCAAGTCAGATTCAGAATCTTTGGAGATGACGATGCTCCAGCAATCTTCGCAATCAACTCTGTGACTGGCCAAATCTCACTTCAAACTGCTGTGCCACTGAGCTCCATTACAACATACAGGGTAAGTCCAACGTTTTTGCTATTGTTCCCATAAGCCTGGTAGGTAGGTAGGTAGGTTGGTTGGTTGGTTGGTTGGTTGGTTGGTTGGTTGGTTGGTTGATTGGTTGGTTGGTTGGTTGGTTGGTTGGTTGGTTGGTTGGTTGGTTGGTTGGTTGGTTGGTTGGTTGGTTGGTTGGTTGGTTGGTTGGTTGGTTGGTAGGTTGGGTTGGGTAGGGCTGGGTTGGGTTGGTTGGGTTAGTTGGTTGGTTGGTTGTTGACATCATTTTTCAGTCATCTGTAGTTCTTGCCCTGCCACATTTTCCACTTTCCTGTCAAATTAGCAGATCGGCTCAATTTTAAAAAAAATGTGTGCTACCTTCTTCACGAACAAATGTTTTAAGCATGGTCAGCACTCCATGTTTCAGGCTCATATTCTCTGTGTGAAACTTTTTTTCTGAGTCCATGCTTAATCTTAAATGGAATTTTTACTTTATATTTCTCTCCAGATTCGAGTGCTTGCTGAGGATGGAGGAACCCCAGTGAAGACAGATACTGCAATAGTCACAGTGAATGTGACCAGGAACCTGAATGATCCAGTCTTTTCGATGCAGAATTATGCATTCACAATTCTGGAGACTCAGACAGTGGGGTTCCGCATCGGGGAGGTGTCTGCAACCGATGGGGATAATCAGGTACTTGATTGAATGAACTTCTGTCATCTTAAACATCATTTGAACTGATCTGATCTGAGCTTTATTTGCAACCCGACTGCCATACGAAATGTGTAGTTAAAATACATCAGCATTCACAGGAATGTCTTTTAAACTGAAGTTGCACTGTAAACCGATTTATGATTGAAAAATTCATAATGCATTCCTGATACATTTGCTTTTCTTTAATTAAATATTTTCTGATATTTTGTAGAATGTAGATTTCATGCTGTGTTATCTGCCTCCATTTTCCTCAGTCAAATCGGTGGTATTCCTGCTAAAAGAAACTTTCAATCAAATTCTTGAACTGCCAGTCTTTTCAATGCATTTTCTTGCTTCACTGCAGGCTCCATTCAATGAAGTCCGGTATGAGATCCTCGGAAACGACACCGTCAGAGAATTCTTCCAGGTAGACGCAGTCACTGGTACTGTGTCACTTCGACGACCCATGCTGGATTATCCTGTCAAATCCACACCACAGGTCTTCCAGGCAAGTGTCATGGAATCTTTATGGCAGCATCATGGGTGACTTGACTTTATTTCAGTGGAAAAGGATGTTTCACCTTTATTGCAGAATGTTTTGAAGGAAAATGTATGATTCAGCAGAGTTGTGTCCTTTAGTCAGAACTGACTCACTGACATCTGCACAGCAAACATTTACTGTCAGGCTATGAACCCACCACATGAGCTCAAGATTTCCACTTTATTCTCAGATGAGCAGAACATACCAAGGTGACGGATTTACTCATTTGTTCAAGCATGAGACTTAAAGGTCTGAGTGGATGTAGGCTGAGGAGGTCAGGGATCATCACCATTGGACTGGAGTTGCTGTAATGCGGGAAAATTGCAGTCAGTCATCAAATA
>JAWQFJ010012437.1:0-17500 GCA_034096865.1 Theodoxus fluviatilis
ATTTTCCTTGAGAAGGATTTGATAAAAGAAGCGTGTGCATTTGCACCTCTTAGCCATTTGTTTAATTAGAGGTTCCAGCTCATTTCCTCTTTCCCTATTTGCAATAATGTCCTTCCATGCTGAGGGGATAGCATGCTTTACCCGCTGATATGTGAAACAGTCTTCCATATCAAGACTATGCCTTTCCTTGAGCTCATTAAAACTGATTATTCTATTTTCTTTTATAACGTGTTTAATTTGTAGTATTCCTTTTTTTGCCCATTTTCGACATTCGATCGGGGCATTACTTTGTTTTACATGTGAATTGTACCAGATTGACTGTTCAAGGATATTATCACTTGGATTTGTAGTCAACGCAATTTTGCTCCAGTGTTTTAACACATCAAACACAAAATTCTTATTTTTAATGTATTTCTTTAAATGGTGTTCCGTAAGCACTGAATTAAAATAGTTGTCACCCCCAATCTTTTCCAAGTAGTGCCTAAAGCTGATTTTCCATTCGCCTTTATTGTTATCATTTATGTACCGTCTAATCCAGTTTGCTTTTATTGCAGTAAGGAAACTTTGTAGATCAACCATCTTAAGACCCCCGTTCTCTGTATTCTGAATGATTACTCTCCTCGCTATTTTGTCGGGTTTATTGCTCCATAGGAAAGAAAAAAGATCTTTATTGATTGCTTTCAAAGTCTTATCTGGTGGGTCTGGGAGGGTTGTTAGTGGGTATATAATAATTGGGAGGGCTAACATTTTTATTACTGTTATCTTTCCTAAAAGTGTTAAATGTCGTCTTTTCCATCTTTGTAATAATGATTTCATTTCTTTAATTCTGTTTTCAATGTTAGATTCAATCATTTTTGTTTCATCATTCATAAAATGTATACCCAGAGTTTTGACTCCCTCAGAGGTCCATGTAATGTTCTTTTCTAAAGGAAATTCGGTGGCGGTATTTTTCATTGACCCTATTCTGAGTATTGCACTCTTTTTATAGTTCACCTTCAGGCCTGATACTTGGCCAAAGGAATCAAAC
Organism: Theodoxus fluviatilis; assembly: GCA_034096865.1. Taxonomy (NCBI): domain Eukaryota; kingdom Metazoa; phylum Mollusca; class Gastropoda; order Cycloneritida; family Neritidae; genus Theodoxus; species Theodoxus fluviatilis. The sequence goes on from JAWQFJ010012437.1 coordinate 1,028, forward strand.
ACTTTGCAAGCACCTGTAACGTCGCTTTCTGTTCCATCTAGAAATACTGTCACGTCATCAGCGTAAGCTGTAAACTTCACTACAGTGTCGAATAGTAGGAAACCTTTAATAAATTCACTTTTCCTGATCAAAATAGAAAGAACTTCAATCATGATGTTGAAAATGTATGGAGAGAGAGGGCAGCCCTGTCTTGTTCCGGAAGCTAGCTTAAAGAAACTGGATAGGTGTCCATTGTTGATTATGCAACTATTTGCATTTGAATAAAACAACTTAATCCATTGTAATAGTTTTGGTCCAAAATTGAAATATTCTAATGTTCTAAACATGTATGTGTGATCTATACTGTCGAATGCTTTCTCAAAATCTATAAACATGATTAGACCTTTCAAGGCTTTGTCATTGGCATACGAGATAACATCATGAATTAATCTAATATTTTCCCCGATATACCTTTCTCGCATGAACCCAGTTTGTGAGTGATGTATAATGGTAGGCAGCACTTTTTTAATTCTGTTTGCTATCGCTTTGGCACCAATCTTATAATCTGTATTCAGTAGCGTTATTGGTCTCCAATTACTCAATGTTGTTCTGTCTCTGTCTTTTTTAGGAATCAATGTAATGATCCCTTGGTTTTGCAGCTGTGATAATTTTCCTGTTTCAAAAGAATAATTAAGGGAATTCAACAAATGCGCTTTTACATCTGACCAAAATATTTTGTAGAACTCGATCGGGATACCATCACTCCCAGGACTTTTATTGTTTTGCATAGTTTTAACGGATTCTTGAATTTCTGCTTCCGTCAAAACTCCCTCACATAATTGTTTTTCTTCATCTGATATTTTAATGCAATCTTTAGGAAAGAAGTCACTTGGAATGGTATCTGTTGCTTTTTTCGAATATAATCTTTCGAAATACTGTTTTTCTTCCTTTAATATTTCGGTTGGGTCATTAATAATTCTATCATTTATTTTAAGTTCTGTAATAACCTTGTTTTCGTAATTTCTTTTTTCTAAATTTGCGAAATACTTTGTGTTTTTTTCACCGTCTTCCATCCATCTGCATTTCGCTCGCATTATGATTCCATTTACTTTACGATCATACAATAGTTCTAATTGCCTTTGCTTATTTTGCATTTCATTTTTAAGGTTCGGGTCATTGGAGGATATCAGCTGATCATTGATAGCTTCTATTTCCTTTTGTAGCGATAATTCTCTATTCCTACTTTCTTTACTTTTCTGAGCAGAGTAAGCTATAGATTCAGATCTGACCGTTCCCTTTAGTAATTCCCATTTAGTATTTGGATTCGCATCTTTGTTCATGTCTACTATCTCCCTTATCTTTTCCTGCAGTCTAGTTTTGTACTCATTATCCAGCAAAAGATTAGTATTCATTTTCCAGTATCCTGGACCTCTGTCTGGAATAGATGTATCTAATTTTAGGTAAACAAGAGAGTGATCAGACATGAGACCTGGTATAATTTTTGTCTGTCTAGTGTTGTTGACTAGATTTGATGACACCATAATGTAGTCCAGTCTACATGATATTCTCGGTGTACCGTTCAAGTGCCACGTGAATATTTTCTTATTTGGGTTGAGCGATCTCCATATGTCAGTTAATTCATGTTCTTCCATCATGTCTTTGATTGTCTGCCTTTGCTTAATTTTACTATCCGCCCGCCCACCTTCTTTGTCGATTCTATTATCCAGAGTTACATTAAAATCTCCTCCTACCACCACGTTTTCCCCTTGTGTCGTAGCTATTTCATTATTCAGTTTTTCAAAAAAAGAGACATCATCATCATTAGGTCCATAAATGTTAAATATAGTATAACAATGGCTATTGATTTCTATTTGAACCATCTCAATTCGACCTACCATAATTTCTTTATAATGCATAATTTTTAGTGGAAAGTTTGACTGGAAGAGAATCCCGATGCCCGCTGATGAAGAGCTGTTACCAGAAAACACTGCTGTATATCCCCATTCATTCTGCCAAAATTCTGCTGCCTCCTTTGTCACGTGTATTTCCTGTAGAAAGATTATGCTAAATTCATTATCCCTTAGCCAGGTGAACACCTTTCTTCTCTTTCTAAAGTCCCTCAAACCTTTTGTGTTAAATGTTGCTAATTTTATTTTCATTTTGTTGACTAGAGTGCAGAATTATGCTGATTCCACAGATGATCACTCTTTCTACAATCACACAGCTTGGGCACATACTCTTCTTATGGAGAAAACTTACACTAAGGGAGAGGAACATTCTCTTCGTGCATTGGCCAGCCCGCCAACCTCCCCAGGTTCCTTTTCTTGCAAGCGGTCGCCAACCCTCCAGTTGCATACAGGCACAGACACAGACCCTGATTGCTGCTGAGGCAGGGGAAGGGTAATAAGGGTAAGGGTATGGGGAAAAGGGGAAAGGAAAAGTATGATGATAACAAAAGAAAAAAATAATACCATTTCTTACGACTCCGACAAGTGCCTATTCTTAAACCTTATCTGGCCACCGCTCAAAACCTCATGTTTGGTCACTACACATACATACAAATAAGCCTGTATTAGCAGTCTTAGGAGCACCCAGTTCACCCAAAAACTCATGTTTGGTTACCACACATACATGTATACAAATAAGCCTGTATTAGCAGTCTTAGGAGCACCCACATTCTAGATATGGACATCGAGATTAAGGTTTCTGGAGGTCATACCATATAACGTCAGTTATAACATTTTGAGATGTTCTTATTTGCATCAGCACACCATGATAAGTGATAAATCATAGACATATACACACATTGAAATTGGAATTGTTGCAATTATTCCTGGAATAAAGTATTTCATAAAATCAATTAGTAGATACACCGATCAACCTACCATCCAAGAGTATGAGAAGGGGTGGGTGGGGGATGGGTGGGGGGTGGGGTGGTATAAGAAAGAAAGAAGAAATCACACACACACATACACACACACACACACACACACACAACACACACACACACACACACACACACACACACACACACACACGCAGTAAAACCACTGAACAATCGAAAAAATGAATCAGTCAATAAGAGATTTAACTGAACAATAATCCGGCAGCTACTATCTGAATACATTAACATAAACTGTCAAGTCTCTCTCATTGAGTCATGGTAACTGAACCCACTGAAATTTAAATAACAGTGACCATCCATGACCAAGCATGCTAATCACGCTATCAGTCAGTCAATTTGCCGACCTATCAATCATGCAATACTGAAATGGAAATGGCTGCAACTGTTCATGGCATAATATATTTCACAAAGTCAATCAGTAGATACACCAATCGACCTATCATCCAAAAATATGAGAAAGAGGTGGGGTGGGATGGGGGGTGGGGTGGAAACTAAACACACACACACATACACACACCCACGTGCACACACATACACACACCCACGTGCACACACACACACACACAGACACACACAACACACACACACACACACACACACACACACACACACACACACCGCAATAACACCGCCAAACAATGGAACAATCAAACCATTGAATGATTCAACAGGAGAATTAAGTAAAGAATCAATCCGACAACTATTATCCAAATATATTAACATAAAATGTCAAGTCTCTCTCATCGAGTCATGATAACAGATAAGTGAACCCACTGAAAATTACTAAACAGTGACTAGTCATGGCCAAACACGCTAATTACGCCATCAGTCAGTGAATTTTCCGACCAATCAACCATGCAATGAACAGATAAACAAGACGATCGAACAGCCTAATCAATCAACACGATAATCAAAAAAATCAATCAAAGATATATTTCGTCTAATATACCGACGGAGATGGTCTTATCATTGCCATTGATTCATCGAATCATTATCTAGCAAATATACATAATAAAATTGGTCATTTCCTCAACGCCTGGCTACACATTGAAAATGTAAATTGGACAATAAATCATCTCACTCACCAAAGGACTCCGTCTATCAGTCCAATGATCATCAGCAAACGCTGCTAGAATGTTTCCTCTCTCTCTCTCTCTCTCTCTCTCTCTCTCTCTCTCTCTCTCTCTCTCTCTCTCTCTCTCTCTCTCTCTCTCTCTCTCTCTCTCTCTCTCCTTCCGCCGAAACGAAATAGAAGGAGATGAGTTCGCTGAGGAGGTCTTGATACACACACGAACACGCTGACAATACCCAAGCACATGTCATTTCGCACAGAATGCGACGCTTAAGCGGCGCATGTATACATTCGCACTCTCTCTCTCTCTCTCTCTCTCTCTCTCTCTCTCTCTCTCTCTCTCTCTCTCAATAGAAGAGTATACACATGTACATCTGCAGGGGCACGCTCAGGCACACCGGTATACATATACATGTTAATCTATATATGACTTGGCCCCTACAAATTTCACACACAAGATTTATCTTAGTCAGTTTTGTCCTTTTAGAATATAAATGAACATGAATAATATATGAATATATTGTTGATTTGGCTATATCAAATATTGCGATAACCATAAGCAAAAGCAATGACTTTTTTTAACACACACACACACACACACACACACACACACATACCACAATCACCAAAACCACAAAAAAGAAAGAGAAACAGCAGAACGAAACTAAACCCCTAGACATACACACAAATGGGATTACTGAATACCAGTTATGTCGCAAACATACACGATTGAATGTAGTTCTTTTCGATCTTTACATCCATCAGTATCTATGGGTATGGTGAGTACAGATTCGGTGTGGGAATAAGTAATTATAAAAAGATACACATGTACAATTAGTTTCAGATGGACTTTTCTTTGGTATTGAAGTGACTATCATAATCAGAAGATAAGGAAGAGATTGCTGCACTGTTCTGTCTACAGGAACCCTCTTGTAGAAGCAAAGTATATATAACATTCTACTTAAGAATGGCAGTTATACAGGTGGCAGTTTACATTCTCCGTATGTTCTCACGACCTCATACCTGATGACAACATGCCTATCTGCAAACAAGTTTAGAGGCAAACAAAGCTGGCATTTACCTGAACAGCGTTCGGGCGGATGGACGTCTGTGTTCCACGATAATCCAGTAAACACAGGAACACACACACCTGCACACGGCTGTATTCAAGATGCAAGCGCTTGGTTCAAGTTTGTCTGGCAAGTTATGTTGGAGAGGATCTTCCCGTTGTTGCCCTGCACGCACACTCTACCGTCTATTGTCCACACCTTGCTAAACTTGCCGCTCGCTCGCAGGTCTCTCACAAATCGCAGGCGTGTCGCAGTGAGGTCTTCTGAGACTGACACTTCTGGTCTGGTTTTCCTCAAGTTCTTCTTGGCTCTCATGATGACCACCTTGTCCGTTCGTCTCATCACTCTGCAGATGATTGGTCGTGGTTTGTCCTGTCGTCTTCTTCCCACTCTATGGATCACGGAGAACTCGATGTCTTGTTCCACTCCCATCTCGCCAAGCAGCCTCTCAACCCACTCCTGCAGCTCATCGTCTGTCTCCCTCTCTTTCTCGGGGATTCCAAAGATGCGGATATTTTCCCTGCGTTGATACTGCTCCTGTTCGTCATCTTTCTGCCGCAATTCTTCTATAGTTTTCGCCATGGCTCGGATGACTCCATCTTTCTCGCTCCCTTCTCTTTTTGCGGACTTGAGCTGCTTTTCTAGTTCGTCATATTTTCTTTCGACGTCGAAGATTCTCGCTTCGAACCTCTCAACTCTTTTTTCAATTAGCTCGACGAGTCTTGACTCTAAGAGCTCGAAGCGTCTCGCAATTTCAGCCGATGTTTCAGCGAGGGCAGCTTTCACTTCGGCAGAGAATTCTGTCTGCTCTTGGTCGGACTGCACGGGTTTTTCTCGCTGCGGCGAGCTGCAGCTGCTTCTTGTCTTACTCGAGCCTGATTTTTTCATCTCGATTCTCGATGATTCTAAATTTGAGCTTTCTCGGCTGATTTTCGGAACTGGCTGGGATCCTAGAAATGAATCATCCGATGACTCGTCTCGGAGCTCCCTCTTGCTCATCACCGGCGCCGTAACTACTGTCGTAAACTGTCTAGGCTTGTCTGGTGGAGCAAGACTCACACACGTCCGCTCTGCATGACTGCCGGAAGTCGAATCCTTGACCTTCGTCTTGCTTGTGTTTATTTCTAGGCCAGTGCGTTGTGACGCATGCGCAAGATTGTTAATCTGGGTTTGAAGTCCTGTGGGTGAGGTCGACAGAAGTGCCACATCATCCGCGAATATGAGGAGATAAAGCTCCGGCTTTCCACTTAACATTTGAATACCATGTTTACCGTTTTCTCGTACATAGTCTGCTACTTGGTTGATGTAGAGAGAAAACAGTATCGGTGATTCTAAGGCACCCTGTTTTGTGCCAATGGGGCAGTTAATGAACTCTGAGAGGTTACCCTTCCATCTGACACAAGTTTTCACATGTGCGTACATAGATTTTAGCATATTAATCAATTTTTCAGTGCTTTAGCAAGTGTACTCCAGAGGATCTGGCGGTCAACGGAATCAAAGGCTTTTTTATAGTCTACAAATGCTATATATAGTTTCCCTCTGCCCCTTCCATACACATGAGAGAGAGAGAGAGAGAGAGAGAGAGAGAGAGAGATCGGGGAGGGGGGAGTATTCACACACACGTATGTTGTAGTGGCAAAGTACGTGTATTGATAAATGACATGCACACAAGAGAGGCTTTTTGGAAAGTTCTTACAGACAGTTCTCAGATACCTTGTTTTGTGTCATTTTGTGCTGCAGTGAGCTCTTTGTTACTTATTAAGGTAACGAATAAATCAATTAACACATTATGGACCGTGTTGATGGTCGTAGGGGGTGGGGGGTGGGGGGTGGGGTGGGGGTGGGGGGTAGGGGGCGGAGGTGGGATGGGGGGGATTTGGATGTTGTCATGGTGACATATGTGCGGGCTGACCATGTGGCAGATATTTTCATCCACATCTTTATGTGCTTAACCATGCGTGCAGTTACCGCACATTGTGAAGGAATTAAGTCTCTCTGAATTGCATGCATGTTTCCTAAAGAGCACTAGAGTTTTATGCAGATATACGTTATCCGTGGCTGGTCAAAGTGTAGTGATGCTTGCTGTATGTATGAAGACAATTTCCAAGTGGTATAGGTGTACCATATATGAAATAATGACAGTGTACAGAGTATTGATAATGACAGTCTACAGAGTATTGATAAGTGTCATGGATACAAGTCAGACATATATCAGTGACCGATCTTGTTTCTGTCTGGTTATTTTGCAGTAAGTTCTTCCTACTTGATTCATAAGAGGTGAATAATTAAGGAAATAGCGATTATACTTGGTCTAAACCTAGCCAGGCCTGCATATTTGCCATGATCAATGTCCTTACATAGCATACGAAGACTGGTGGCTCGAAAAAACCCATCCAATCATATATAAGGCCATTATAGTTGAGCGTGATGAACGTACAAGGGCTGTTCATGTTGATTAGGCCACAGATGTCCGCGCTAAGCATGTACTGCTCTATCCATCTGTTTGTGTTTATTCATGTGTGAAGTCATTGCTTATCATTCCCTGATTAAGTGTTTGTGTGTGTGTGTGTGTGTGTGTGTGTGTGTGTGTGTGTGTGTGTGTGTGTGTGTGTGTGTGTGTGTGAGAGAGTGTATGTGTGTGTGTGTGTGTGTGTGTGTGTGTGTGTGTGTGTGCATGTGTGTGTCGTTGTGTGTGTGTGTATATGTGTGTGTGTGTGTGTGTGTGTGTGTGTGAGTGTTTGTGTGTGTGTGCGTGTGTGTGTGTGTGTGTGCGCGCGCGCGCACGCGTGTGAGCGCGTGTGTGTGTATGTGTGTGTTTTGTGAGCATGTATGTGTGCTTGTGCTTTGTGGACTTGTGTGGAGATATGGAGAAGTGGAGACAAACCTAGTGGTGTTCCATTGCTACGTGAGCGCGTTGACAGGCAACACTCTAGTGCTGCGTGAAACTTGCAGCGGGTAACATCTCGCATCATGGAGGACCACCAGACAACCCTGAGCTTCATTCCACCTTCAGGAGGACGGCAGATTGTCTGGGTTGTTGTGAGTACCGAACGCCAAGCTTCGCTGTTAGCGTGGCAACTGATCCGAAGTTACACGTCTGCTTGTTTCATGCGCTCCATAGAGTACGGCTATAAATGGACGGGAATACGACTCTCTGATGTTCAGTGACGTAACATCTCTGAGTTTGCTCGTATGCGCGAGTAGTAAAACCTACGTGACAGAGATAGGTCAGTCTTTAAATCTTATACACACACACACACGCACACACACGCTCGCACGCACAAACAACGCACACACATGCACACACACGCGCGCACACACACACGCGCACACACACAATCACACACATGCACTCACATGCACACATACACAAGCACACACACGCTCTCACATGAACATACACATACGCTCACGCACACACACACGTACGCACGCACGCGCGCTCGCCCGCTCGCTCACGCTCACAAACGCACAAACACACATACACACGCCCGCACATACTCACACACGCATGCACGCACACACATGCACACATTTCCCACTCACATACACACATACACATACACATTCATACATACACACATACACATTCAAACACATTCACACACACACACACACACACACACACACGTCCAAATTTCAATAATCTCTGTGTGTGTGTGCGTGCGTGCGTGCGTGCGTGCTTGCGTGCGTGCTTGCTGGCACTTCACAACAAACAGTAACAGACATTTAGGACGCACGCAGTCAGGTACCAGCACCAACTCCACTCCCTGGGGAGTATTCCAACCCGATGCTGGCGCTTGGCCGCATACTAGGGTTAATCGCACTACGTTTTGCCAACATTGCCCTCTCAGGTACCCGGTTTTACTCCTGGGTGGGGAGAAGCAATACGAGTTAAGCATCTTGCTCAATGATGCAACTCCGAGAACCGCGCAGTTTCGAACGCCGTACCCACTAGCCGCAAGCGACTACAGGTCAAGCGCACAGACCGCTTGGTGGGTTGGGAAGAGGTGGGGTGGGGAGAGGTGAGGTGGGGAGAGGTGGGGTGGAGTGGGGAGAGGTGGGGTGGGGTGGGGAGAGGTGGGGTGGGGAGAGGTGGGGTGGGGAGAGGTGGGGTGGAGAGAGGTGGGATGGGGACAGGTGGGGTGGGGAGAGGTGAGGTGGGGAGAGATGGGGTGGGAAGAGGTGGGGTGGGGAGAGGTGGGGTGGGGAGAGGTGGGGTGGGGAGAGGTGGGGTGGGGAGAGGTGGGATGGGGAGAGGTGGAGTGGGGAGAGGTGGGGTGGGGAGAGGTGGGGTGGGGAGAGGTGGGGTGAGGAGAGGTGGAGGAGATAGAGGTGGGGTGGAGAGAGATGGGGGAGAAAGAGGTGGGGTATGAAGAGGTGGGGTGGGGAGAGGTGGGGTGGGGAGAGGTGGGGTGGGGAGAGGTGGCCTGGGGAGAGGTGGGGTGGGAAGAGGTGGGGGTGGAAGAGGTGGGGTGGGGAGAGGTGGGGTGGGGAGAGGTGGGGTGGGGAGAGGTGGGATGGGGAGAGGTGGAGTGGGGAGAGGTGGGGTGGGGAGAGGTGGCGTGGGGAGAGGTGGGGTGAGGAGAGGTGGAGGAGGTAGAGGTGGGGTGGAGAGAGATGGTTGAGGAAGAGGTGGGGGAGGAGAGGTGGGGTGGGGGAGAGGTGGGGTGGAGGAGAGGTGGGGTGGGGAGAGGTGGGGTGGGGAGAGGTGGGGTGGGGAGAGGTGGGGTGGGGAGAGGTGGGGTGGGGAGAGGTGGGATGGGGAGAGGTGGGGTGGAAGAGGTGGGGTGGAGGAAGAGGTGGGGTGGGGAGAGGTGGGGTGGGGAGAGGTGGGGTGGGGAGAGGTGAGGTGGGGAGAGGTGGGGTAGGGAGAGGGAGAGGTGGGGTGGGGAGAGGTGGGGTGGGGAGAGGTGGGGTGGGGAGAGGTGGGGTGGGAAGAGGTGGGGGAGGAAGAGGTGGGGGAGGAAGAGGTGGGGTGGGGAGAGGTGGGGTGGGGAGAGGTGGGGTGGGGAGACGTGGAGTGGGGGGAGATGGAGTGGGGAGAGGTGGGGTGGGGACAGGTGGGGGAGGAAGAGGTAAAGAGCTGGAGGGCGGCTTGGGAAGGGGTGACGTACAAGGGTGAGGTGCAAATCAGTAGAGGCATATCTGGCATGCAAAGGTACGTCACACAAGGGCTGAAGGGCTGATGGGAAGGGGTGACGTACAAGGGTGAGGTGCAAATCAGTAGAGGCATATCTGGCATGCAAAGGTACGTCACACAAGGGCTGAAGGGCTGATGGGAAGGGGTGACGTACAAGGGTGAGGTGCAAATCAGTAGAGGCATATCTGGCATGCAAAGGTACGTCACACAAGGGCTGAAGGACTGCATGGGAAGGGGTGACGTACAAGGGTGAGGTGCAAATCAGTAGAGGCATATCTGGCATGCAAAGGTACGTCACACAAGGGCTGAAGGGCTGATGGGAAGGGGTGACGTACAAGGGTGAGGTGCAAATCAGTCGAGGCATATCTGGCATGCAAAGGTACGTCACACAAGGGCTGAAGGGCTGATGGGAAGGGGTGACGTACAAGGGTGAGGTGCAAATCAGTAGAGGCATATCTGGCATGCAAAGGTACGTCACACAAGGGCTCAAGGGCTGATGGGAAGGGGTGACGTACACGGGTGAGGTGCAAATCAGTAGAGGCATATCTGGCATGCAAAGGTACGTCACACAAGGGCTGATGGGAAGGGATGACGTACAAGGGTGAGGTGCAAATCAGTAGAGGCATATCTGGCATGCAAAGGTACGTCACACAAGGGCTGATGGGAAGGGGTGACGTACAAGGGTGAGGTGCAAATCAGTAGAGGCATATCTGGCATGCAAAGGTACGTCACACAAGGGCTGATGGGAAGAGGTGACGTACAAGGGTGAGGTGCAAATCAGTAGAGGCATATCTGGCATGCAAAGGTACGTCACACACGGGCTGAAGGACTGCATGGGAAGGGGTGACGTACAAGGGTGAGGTGCAAATCAGTAGAGGCATATCTGGCATGCAAAGGTACGTCACACAAAGGCTGAAGGGCTGCATGGGAAGGGGTGACGTACAAGGGTGAGGTGCAAATCAGTATAGGCATATCTGGCATGCAAAGGTACGTCACACAAGGGCTGATGGGAAGGGGTGACGTACAAGGGTGAGGTGCAAATCAGTAGAGGCATATCTGGCATGCCAAGGTACGTCACACAAGGGCTGAACGACTGCATGGGAAGGGGTGACGTACAAGGGTGAGGTGCAAATCAGTAGAGGCATATCTGGCATGCAAAGGTACGTCTCACAAGGGCTGAAGGGCTGCATGGGAAGGGGTGACGTACAAGGGTGAGGTGCAAATCAGTAGAGGCATATCTGGCATGCAAAGGTACGTCACACAAGGGCTGATGGGAAGGGATGACGTACAAGGGTGAGGTGCAAATCAGTAGAGGCATATCTGGCATGCAAAGGTACGTCACACAAGGGCTCAAGGGCTGATGGGAAGGGGTGACGTACAAGGGTGAGGTGCAAATCAGTAGAGGCATATCTGGCATGCAAAGGTACGTCACACAAGGGCTGAAGGGCTGCATGGGAAGGGGTGACGTACAAGGGTGAGGTGCAAATCAGTAGAGGCATATCTGGCATGCAAAGGTACGTCACACAAGGGCTGAAGGGCTGATGGGAAGGGGTGACGTACAAGGGTGAGGTGCAAATCAGTAGAGGCATATCTGGCATGCAAAGGTACGTCACACAAGGGCTGAAGGCTGATGGGAAGGGTGACGTACAAGGGTGAGGTGCAAATCAGTAGAGGCATATCTGGCATGCAAAGGTACGTCACACAAGGGCTGAAGGCTGATGGGAAGGGGTGACGTACAAGGGTGAGGTGCAAATCAGTAGAGGCATATCTGGCATGCAAAGGTACGTCACAAGGCTGAAGGGCTGATGGGAAGGGGTGACGTACAAGGGTGAGGTGCAAATCAGTAGAGGCATATCTGGCATGCAAAGGTACGTCACACAAGGGCTGATGGGAAGGGGTGACGTACAAGGGTGAGGTGCAAATCAGTAGAGGCATATCTGGCATGCAAAGGTACGTCACACAAGGGCTGAAGGGCTGATGGGAAGGGGTGACGTACAAGGGTGAGGTGCAAATCAGTAGAGGCATATCTGGCATGCAAAGGTACGTCACACAAGGGCTGAAGGGCTGCATGGGAAGGGGTGACGTACAAGGGTGAGGTGCAAATCAGTAGAGGCATATCTGGCATGCAAAGGTACGTCACACAAGGGCTGATGCTGATGGGAAGGGTGACGTACAAGGGTGAGGTGCAAATCAGTAGAGGCATATCTGGCATGCAAAGGTACGTCACACAAGGCGAAGGCTGATGGGAAGGGTGACGTACAAGGGTGAGGTGCAAATCAGTAGAGGCATATCTGGCATGCAAAGGTACGTCACACAAGGCTGAAGGGCTGATGGGAAGGGGTGACGTACAAGGGTGAGGTGCAAATCAGTAGAGGCATATCTGGCATGCAAAGGTACGTCACACAAGGCTGAAGGCTGATGGGAAGGGGTGACGTACAAGGGTGAGGTGCAAATCAGTAGAGGCATATCTGGCATGCAAAGGTACGTCACACAAGGGCTGATGGGAAGGGGTGACGTACAAGGGTGAGGTGCAAATCAGTAGAGGCATATCTGGCATGCAAAGGTACGTCACACAAGGGCTGAAGGGCTGATGGGAAGGGGTGACGTACAAGGGTGAGGTGCAAATCAGTAGAGGCATATCTGGCATGCAAAGGTACGTCACACAAGGCTGAAGGGCTGATGGGAAGGGGTGACGTACAAGGGTGAGGTGCAAATCAGTAGAGGCATATCTGGCATGCAAAGGTACGTCACAAGGGCTGAAGGGCTGATGGGAAGGGTGACGTACAAGGGTGAGGTGCAAATCAGTAGAGGCATATCTGGCATGCAAAGGTAGGATGGGAAGGGGTGACGTACAAGGGTGAGGTGCAAATCAGTAGAGGCATATCTGGCATGCAAAGGTACGTCACACAAGGGCTGAAGGCTGATGGAAGGGGTGACGTACAAGGGTGAGGTGCAAATCAGTAGAGGCATATCTGGCATGCAAAGGTACGTCACACAAGGGCTGAAGGCTGATGGGAAGGGTGACGTACAAGGGTGAGGTGCAAATCAGTAGAGGCATATCTGGCATGCAAAGGTACGTCACACAAGGCTGAAGGCTGATGGGAAGGGGTGACGTACAAGGGTGAGGTGCAAATCAGTAGAGGCATATCTGGCATGCAAAGGTACGTCACACAAGGGCTGATGGGAAGGGGTGACGTACAAGGGTGAGGTGCAAATCAGTAGAGGCATATCTGGCATGCAAAGGTACGTCACACAAGGGCTGAAGGACTGCATGGGAAGGGGTGACGTACAAGGGTGAGGTGCAAATCAGTAGAGGCATATCTGGCATGCAAAGGTACGTCACACAAGGGCTGAAGGGCTGCATGGGAAGGGGTGACGTACAAGGGTGAGGTGCAAATCAGTAGAGGCATATCTGGCATGCAAAGGTACGTCACACAAGGGCTGATGGGAAGGGGTGACGTACAAGGGTGAGGTGCAAATCAGTAGAGGCATATCTGGCATGCAAAGGTACGTCACACAAGGGCTGAACGACTGCATGGGAAGGGGTGACGTACAAGGGTGAGGTGCAAATCAGTAGAGGCATATCTGGCATGCAAAGGTACGTCACACAAGGGCTGAAGGGCTGATGGGAAGGGGTGACGTACAAGGGTGAGGTGCAAATCAGTAGAGGCATATCTGGCATGCAAAGGTACGTCACACAAGGGCTGATGGGAAGGGATGACGTACAAGGGTGAGGTGCAAATCAGTAGAGGCATACCTGGCATGCAAAGGTACGGTCACAAGGGCTGATGGGAAGGGGTGACGTACAAGGGTGAGGTGCAAATCAGTAGAGGCATATCTGGCATGCAAAGGTACGTCACACAAGGGCTGAAGGGCTGATGGGAAGGGGTGACGTACAAGGGTGAGGTGCAAATCAGTAGAGGCATATCTGGCATGCAAAGGTACGTCACACAAGGGCTGAAGGGCTGATGGGAAGGGGTGACGTACAAGGGTGAGGTGCAAATCAGTAGAGGCATATCTGGCATGCAAAGGTACGTCACACAAGGGCTGATGGGAAGGGATGACGTACAAGGGTGAGGTGCAAATCAGTAGAGGCATATCTGGCATGCAAAGGTACGTCACACAAGGGCTGATGGGAAGGGGTGACGTACAAGGGTGAGGTGCAAGTCAATGGAGGCATATCTGGCATGCAAAGGTACGTCACAAAAGGGCTGATGGGAAGGGGTGACGTACAAGGGTGAGGTGCAAATCAGTAGAGGCATATCTGGCATGCAAAGGTACGTCACACAAGGGCTGAAGGGCTGCATGGGAAGGGGTGACGTACAAGGGTGAGGTGCAAATCAGTAGAGGCATATCTGGCATGCAAAGGTACGTCACACAAAGGCTGAAGGGCTGCATGGGAAGGGGTGACGTACAAGGGTGAGGTGCAAATCAGTAGAGGCATATCTGGCATGCAAAGGTACGTCACACAAGGGCTGAAGGACTAATGGGAAGAGGTGACGTACAAGAGTGAGGTGCAAATCAGTAGAGGCATATCTGGCATGCAAAGGTACGTCACACAAGGGCTGAAGGGCTAATGAGAAGGGGTGACGTACAAGGGTGAGGTGCAAATCAGTAGAGGCATATCTGGCATGCAAAGGAACGTCACAGAAGGGCTGAAGGACTAATGGGAAGGGGTGACGTACGAGGGTGAGGTGCAAATCAGTAGAGGCATATCTGGCATGCAAAGGTACGTCACACAAGGGCTGAAGGGCTGCATGGGAAGGGGTGACGTACAAGGGTGAGGTGCAAATCAGTAGAGGCATATCTGGCATGCAAAGGTACGGTCACAAGAGGACTGATGGGAAGGAGTGACGTACAAGGGTGAGGTACAAATCAGTCGAGGCATATCTGGCATGCAAAGGTACGGTCACAAGAGGGCTGAAGGGCTGATGGGAAGGGGTGACGTACAAGGGTGAGGTACAAATCAGTAGAGGCATATCTGGCATGCAAAGGTACGGTCACAAGAGGGCTGAAGGGCTGATGGGAAGGGGTGACGTACAAGGGTGAGGTGCAAATCAGTAGAGGCATATCTGGCATGCAAAGGTACGGTCACAAGAGGGCTGAAGGGCTGATGGGAAGGGGTGACGTACAAGGGTGAGGTGCAAATCAGTAGAGGCATATCTGGCATGCAAAGGTACGGTCACAAGAGGGCTGAAGGGCTGATGGGAAGGGGTGAGGAATAAATGTGAAGAGCAAATTCGGTAGAGGCGGTCACGCCAAGGGCGGTGTGACAAACCCTGTTGGCGACCGAAAGAGCAGCTGCTGCAAGTTCCATGGTGTGGGGAGGAAGTGACGTCACGTTTAATCATATTTGCTCTTCTGCAAGGGTCTGCAGACTAGAGGGATGGGGGAGAGGGGGTCGGGAAGGAGAGGGGGGGGGAGGGGGCGGGCGAGAAGAGGAATAGGGAGGTTGGGGGGAGTCGGGGGGGGGGGGGGGGTGGGGAGTCGGGGGGAAATGGGAAGAGGGGGGGGGGGGGAGAAATGTTGACAGAACGAAAATAAATGGATGGGAAGATGAATGAATGCTCATTAAAGGATGGATGGACAGATAGGCGGGTGGATGGATGGACCGATTTATGCTTGCATGCACAGATGGATGGATGAATTTGTAAACGGATGCATTGATGGAGGGATGTATAGATATTACATATGGATGGAAGGATGGATGGATGGATGGATGGATGGATGGATGGATGGATGGATGGATGGATGGATGGATGGATGGATGGATGGATGGGTGGATGGATGGATGGATGGATGGATGGGTGCGTGTATGGGTGAAGGAAGTCAATGGATCAATAAGACAGATACACAGTTACTATTGCACACACACAAGAGATAGATTAGAGAGATAGATTATATAGATGGTTAGATGGATAAACGAACGGACAGACGGGCAGACGGACAGACAGACAGACAGACAGACAGACGGACGGGCGGACGGACAGATGGATGATAGATGGATGGATGGATGGATGGACAGATAGATAGATAGGGACGAAGACGGGGGTCGACGGTAGGGGAAAGGGAGAAAGGAGAGAGGGAGGGAGGAATAAAGAGAATACGAGCAACACGTGACTGCTCACACACGCAGGTCAGACACAACATAGCGATACACATTTTGTGATACAATACTGGTTTCCCCACAATGAGAGAGAGAAAGACAGATGAAAAGACAGAAAAAACAAAATAAGGAAAGTAAGAGATAAAGAGAGAAAGAAAATCCAAAGAAAAAAGACAGAAAGTACAAAGGAAAGAAAGA
>JAWQFJ010012437.1:22500-27500 GCA_034096865.1 Theodoxus fluviatilis
ATTCATTCATTCATTCATTCATTCATTCATTCATTCATTCATTCATTCATTCATTCATGCATTCATTCATTCATCCAACCATTCATCCAGTCGTGCATGTATTCGTTCGTTCTGCGCTACTCACGCGTAAGTGCTCTGGTTCTCCTTGATGTGGCGTAACATCTTGCACCTGCCGATAAAGTCCGGAGGCTGTGTGATCATCATGCCCAGACTCTGAATCCTGCACAAAGACAGACAGTGTGATCATCATGCCCAGACTCTGAATCCTGCACAAAGACAGACAGTGTGATCATCATGCCCAGACTCTGAATCCTGCACAAAGACAGACAGTGTGATCATCATGCCCAGACTCTGAATCCTGCACAAAAACAGACAGTGTGATCATCATGCCCAGACTCTGAATCCTGCACAAAGACAGACAGTGTGATCATCATGCCCAGACTCTGAATCCTGCACAAAGACAGACAGTGAGATCATCATGCCCAGACTCTGAATCCTGCACAAAGACAGACAGTGAGATCATCATGCCCAGACTCTGAATCCTGCACAAAGACAGACAGTGTGATCATCATGCCCAGACTCTGAATCCTGCACAAAGACAGACAGTGTGATCATCATGCCCAGACTCTGAATCCTGCACAAAAACAGACAGTGTGATCATCATGCCCAGACTCTGAATCCTGCACAAAGACAGACAGTGTGATCATCATGCCCAGACTCTGAATCCTGCACAAAAACAGACAGTGTGATCATCATGCCCAGACTCTGAATCCTGCACAAAAACAGACAGTGTGATCATCATGCCCAGACTCTGAATCCTGCACAAAAACAGACAGTGTGATCATCAAGCCCAGACTCTGAATCCTGCACAAAAACAGACAGTGTGATCATCATGCCCAGACTCTGAATCCTGCACAAAGACAGACAGTGTGATCATCATGCCCAGACTCTGAATCCTGCACAAAGACAGACAGTGTGATCATCATGCCCAGACTCTGAATCCTGCACAAAAACAGACAGTGTGATCATCATGCCCAGACTCTGAATCCTGCACAAAGACAGACAGTGTGATCATCATGCCCAGACTCTGAATCCTGCACAAAGACAGACAGTGTGATCATCATGCCCAGACTCTGAATCCTGCACAAAGACAGACAGTGTGATCATCATGCCCAGACTCTGAATCCTGCACAAAGACAGACAGTGTGATCATCATGCCCAGACTCTGAATCCTGCACAAAGACAGACAGTGTGATCATCATGCCCAGACTCTGAATCCTGCACAAAGACAGACAGTGTGATCATCATGCCCAGACTCTGAATCCTGCACAAAGACAGACAGTGTGATCATCATGCCCAGACTCTGAATCCTGCACAAAGACAGACAGTGTGATCATCATGCCCAGACTCTGAATCCTGCACAAAAACAGACAGTGTGATCATCATGCCCAGACTCTGAATCCTGCACAAAGACAGACAGTGTGATCATCATGCCCAGACTCTGAATCCTGCACAAAGACAGACAGTGTGATCATCATGCCCAGACTCTGAATCCTGCACAAAGACAGACAGTGAGATCATCATGCCCAGACTCTGAATCCTGCACAAAGACAGACAGTGTGATCATCATGCCCAGACTCTGAATCCTGCACAAAGACAGACAGTGTGATCATCATGCCCAGACTCTGAATCCTGCACAAAGACAGACAGTGTGATCATCATGCCCAGACTCTGAATCCTGCACAAAGACAGACAGTGTGATCATCATGCCCAGACTCTGAATCCTGCACAAAGACAGACAGTGTGATCATCATGCCCAGACTCTGAATCCTGCACAAAGACAGACAGTGTGATCATCATGCCCAGACTCTGAATCCTGCACAAAGACAGACAGTGTGATCATCATGCCCAGACTCTGAATCCTGCACAAAGACAGACAGTGTGATCATCATGCCCAGACTCTGAATCCTGCACAAAGACAGACAGTGTGATCATCATGCCCAGACTCTGAATCCTGCACAAAGACAGACAGTGTGATCATCATGCCCAGACTCTGAATCCTGCACAAAGACAGACAGTGTGATCATCATGCCCAGACTCTGAATCCTGCACAAAGACAGACAGTGTGATCATCATGCCCAGACTCTGAATCCTGCACAAAGACAGACAGTGTGATCATCATGCCCAGACTCTGAATCCTGCACAAAGACAGACAGTGTGATCATCATGCCCAGACTCTGAATCCTGCACAAAGACAGACAGTGTGATCATCATGCCCAGACTCTGAATCCTGCACAAAGACAGACAGTGTGATCATCATGCCCAGACTCTGAATCCTGCACAAAGACAGACAGTGTGATCATCATGCCCAGACTCTGAATCCTGCACAAAGACAGACAGTGTGATCATCATGCCCAGACTCTGAATCCTGCACAAAGACAGACAGTGTGATCATCATGCCCAGACTCTGAATCCTGCACAAAGACAGACAGTGTGATCATCATGCCCAGACTCTGAATCCTGCACAAAGACAGACAGTGTGATCATCATGCCCAGACTCTGAATCCTGCACAAAGACAGACAGTGTGATCATCATGCCCAGACTCTGAATCCTGCACAAAGACAGACAGTGTGATCATCATGCCCAGACTCTGAATCCTGCACAAAGACAGACAGTGTGATCATCATGCCCAGACTCTGAATCCTGCACAAAGACAGACAGTGTGATCATCATGCCCAGACTCTGAATCCTGCACAAAGACAGACAGTGTGATCATCATGCCCAGACTCTGAATCCTGCACAAAGACAGACAGTGTGATCATCATGCCCAGACTCTGAATCCTGCACAAAGACAGACAGTGTGATCATCATGCCCAGACTCTGAATCCTGCACAAAGACAGACAGGGAAAGTGACACAGCTGGCCCGACGGAAAATAAACTTCTTCTCTGGCCAAGGGAGCATAGCTTGCTAGCGATGACTGAGTATATAGCATTCACAGCTGTATGTATATAGCATTCGCAGCTGTATGTATATAGCATTCGCAGCTGTATGTATATAGCATTCGCAGCTGTATGCATATAGCATTCGCAGCTGTATGTATATAGCATTCGCAGCTGTATGCATATAGCATTCGCAGCTGTATGTATATAGCATTCGCAGCTGTATGTATATAGCATTCGCAGCTGTATGTATATAGCATTCGCAGCTGTATGTATATAGCATTCGCAGCTGTATGTATATAGCATTCGCAGCTGTATGTATTGCTGAATTGTAGCCTTGGGCACGGTAATCGATGCTTATTATGTGTATTTGCGCGTGCGTGTGGTGTGTGTGCATGTGTGCGCACGTGTGTGCGCACGTGTGTACGTGAATGTGTGTGTGTATGTGTGTGTGCGCGCGCGCGCGTGTGTGTGCATGCGTTCGTGTGTGTGTATATGCATGTGTTTACGTGTGCATATGCATGTGCGCGTGCGTGCGTGTGGTGTGTGTGCATGTGTGTGTGTGTGCGTGTGTGCGTGTGTGCGTGTGTGTGAGTGTGTGTGTGTGTGCGTGTGTGCGTGTGTGCGTGTGTGTCTGCGTGCGCTTGTGTGCATACGTTTGTGCGTGTGTATATGTACGCGTGTGTGTGTGTGCGTGCGTGCGCTTGCGTGTGCGTGCATACGTCTGTGCGTGTGTATATGTATGTGTTTGCGTGTGTATGTGTGTGTGCGCGAGTGCGTGTGTATGTGTGTGTATGTGTGTATATGTGTGTGTGTGGATGTATGTGTGTGCGTGTGTGTGTGTGCGTGTTAGTGTTAGTGTACGTATTTGCGTGTGTGTGTGTGTGTGTGTGTGCGTCTGTGTGTGTGTGTGTGTGTGTGTGTGTGTGTGTGTGTGTGTTTGTAGAGATAATGCGTGTAGTGTGTAATTTGGAAAACAAAAAACTGTAACTTTACCACTTGTCATCTTGACAGCTTATAACTGCCGTAAACATGAATTCGCGGGCGCGTGGTATGTATCATGTTGAGGAAAATTAAGACCTCTAGGGCGGTTCCAACAGATGAAAATGTCCTAAATGCAAAACAATACTCATTCTGGAGTGAAAGGTTGCAGTGTGTACTTTATCAATTTATCCTCATCTCTCTCGTCGTGTGCCAGTGAAGACTGATTGAGTAGCCCATTGACAAGTGTGCCAGTGAAGACTGATTAATTAGCCCATTGACAAGTGTGCCAGTGAAGACTGATTGAGTAGCCCATTGACAAGTGTGCCAGTGAAGACTGATTGAGTAGCCCATTGAAAGTGTGCCAGTGAAGACTGATTGAGTAGCCCATTGACAAGTGTGCCAGTGAAGACTGATTGAGTAGCCCATTGACAAGTGTGCCAGTGAAGACTGATTGAGTAGCCCATTGACAAGTGTGCCAGTGAAGACTGATTGAGTAGCCCATTGACAAGTGTGCCAGTGAAGACTGATTGAGTAGCCCATTGACAAGTGTGCCAGTGAAGACTGAGTAGCCCATTGACAAGTGTGCCAGTGAAGACTGATTGAGTAGACCATTGAAAGTGTGCCAGTGAAGACTGATTGAGTAGCCCATTGACAAGTGTGCCAGTGAAGACTGATTGAGTAGCCCATTGACAAGCGTGCCAGTGAAGACTGATTGAGTAGCCCATTGACAAGTGTGCCAGTGAAGACTGATTGAGTAGCCATTGACAAGTGTGACACAGTGAAGACTGATTGAGTAGCCCATTGACAAGTGTGCCAGTGAAGACTGATTGAGTAGCCCATTGACAAGTGTGCCAGTGAAGACTGATTGAGTAGCCTATTGACAAGTGTGCCAGTGAAGACTGATTGAGTAGCCCATTGACAAGTGTGCCAGTGAAGACTGAGTAGCCCATTGACAAGTGTGCCAGTGAAGACTGATTGAGTAGACCATTGAAAGTGTGCCAGTGAAGACTGATTGAGTAGCCCATTGAAAGTGTGCCAGTGAAGACTGATTGAGTAGCCCATTGACAAGTGTGC
>JAWQFJ010012437.1:32500-36573 GCA_034096865.1 Theodoxus fluviatilis
TTCAACGACGAAGATCATGTAGCTGGCTGTAGTTTTACCTGTTCAACGACGAAGATCATGTAGCTGGCTGTAGTTTTACCTGTTCAACGACGAAGATCCTGTAGCTGGCTGTAGTTTTACCTCTTCCACGACGAAGATCCTGCACCTGACTGTAGTTTTACCTGTTCCACGACGAAGATCCTGTAGCTGGCCAGCTGACGCTGAAGGAAGGGATGTAGGGTGGCCAGAAGCTGCACGAGTTGTCTTTCCCTGTTGCGGTAGGGCACGATGATGGCGACGCGTTGCCATGGGCGACAGTTGCTAGGCTCCCAAGTTCCGCCCTTCTGGACCCACGTGATGTTCTGCAGGTCTTCCCACGTGACTGCCGCAGCGAGCGGGACCTCTGCAACCACGGAAAATGACGGAAATGTGTACGGAATGCCAGGGGTCCGAGACTTCTACTTCGTGCAAGATGTTTGGCCGTGAATTAGGGACTTCGGAGCGCAAAAACCGCTAAAAGATGACACGCACTGACTGACATGGCACAAAGAAGTTGCCGCTACATGTCGACAGCTGTTTGTTGAATCAACGAATGAATAAACGAATGTATGAATGAATGTATAGATGAATGAATGAATGAATGGATAGATGGATGGATGGATGGATGGACGAATGAATGAATGGATGCATGGATGGATGGATGGATGGATTGATGGATGGATGGATGGATTGATGAATGAATGAATGAACGAACGAACGAACAAACGAACGAACGAATGAATGAATAGTGGATGGATGGATGGATGAATGGAAGGATGGATGGATGGATAGATAGGTGGATGGGTGGAAGAATAAATGAATGAATGATGGACAAATCACTGAATGAAGCAACAAATGAAGTTTTTTACGGCTGATACTTCTTTGCAGGCTATGCAAAGCCATTGCTCACAGAAGTCACTAGTGCTGGTCAGTAGACTCAGTGGGCCTACTCATGCCAGCAGCCCACAGGGGGAAATCTGTTGACAGCTGGTCAGTAGACTCAGTGGGCCTACTCATACCAGCAGCCCACAGGGGGAAATCTGTTGACAGCTGGTCAGTAGACTCAGTGGGCCTACTCATGCCAGCAGCCCACAGGGGAAAATCTGTTGACAGCTGGTCAGTAGACTCAGTGGACTCAGTGGGCCTACTCATACCAGCAGCCCACAGAGGGAAATCTGTTGACAGCTGGTCAGTAGACTCAGTGGGCCTACTCATACCAGCAGCCCACAGGGGGAAATCTGTTGACAGCTGGTCAGTAGACTCAGTGGGCCTACTCATGCCAGCAGCCCACAGGGGGAAATCTGTTGACAGCTGGTCAGTAGACTCAGTGGACTCAGTGGGCCTACTCATACCAGCAGCCCACAGGGGGAAATCTGTTGACAGCTGGTCACTAGACTCAGTGGACTCAGTGGGCCTACTCATACCAGCAGCCCACAGGGGGAAATCAGTTGACAGCTGGTCAGTAGACTCAGTGGACTCAGTGGGCCTACTCATACCAGCAGCCCACAGAGGGAAATCAGTTGACAGCTGGTCAGTAGACTCAGTAGACTCAGTGGGCCTACTCATCCCAGCAGCCCACAGGGGGAAATCTGTTGACAGCTGGTCAGTAGACTCAGTGGGCCTACTCATGCCAGCAGCCCACAGGGGGAAATCAGTTGACAGCTGGTCAGTAGACTCAGTGGACTCAGTGGGCCTACTCATGCCAGCAGCCCACAGAGGGAAATCTGTTGACAGCTGGTCAGTAGACTCAGTGGGCCTACTCATACCAGCAGCCCACAGGGTGAATTCTGTTGACAGCTGGTCAGTAGACTCAGTGGGCCTACTCATGCCAGCAGCCCACAGGGGGAAATCAGTTGACAGCTGGTCAGTAGACTCAGTGGGCCTACTCATGCCAGCAGCCCACAGAGGGAAATCTGTTGACAGCTGGTCAGTAGACTCAGTGGACTCAGTGGGCCTACTCATGCCAGCAGCCCACAGGGGGAAATCTGTTGACAGCTGGTCAGTAGACTCAGTGGGCCTACTCATGCCAGCAGCCCACAGAGGGAAATCTGTTGACAGCTGGTCAGTAGACTCAGTGGACTTAGTGGGCCTACTCATGCCAGCAGCCCACAGGGGGAAATCAGTTGACAGCTGGTCAGTAGACTCAGTGGGCCTACTCATGCCAGCAGCCCACAGGGGGAAATCTGTTGACAGCTGGTCAGTAGACTCAGTGGACTCAGTGGGCCTACTCATGCCAGCAGCTCACAGGGGGAAATCTGTTGACAGCTGGTCAGTAGACTCAGTGGCCCTACTCATGCCAGCAGCCCACAGGGGGAAATCTGTTGACAGCTGGTCAGTAGACTCAGTGGACTCAGTGGGCCTACTCATGCCAGCAGCCCACAGGGGGAAATCTGTTGACAGCTGGTCAGTAGACTCAGTGGGCCTACTCATACCAGCAGCCCACAGGGGGAAATCTGTTGACAGCTGGTCAGTAGACTCAGTGGACTCAGTGGGCCTACTCATGCCAGCAGCCCACAGGGGGAGATCTGTTGACAGTTGTCAGTAGACTCAGTGGACTCAGTGGGCCTACTCATACCAGCAGCCCACAGGGGGAAATCTGTTGACAGCTGGTCAGTAGACTCAGTGGACTCAGTGGGCCTACTCATGCCAGCAGCCCACAGGGGGAAATCTGTTGACAGCTGGTCAGTAGACTCAGTGGGCCTACTCATACCAGCAGCCCACAGGGCGAATTCTGTTGACAGCTGGTCAGTAGACTCAGTGGGCCTACTCATGCCAGCAGCCCACAGGGGGAAATCTGTTGACAGCTGGTCAGTAGACTCAGTGGGCCTACTCATGCCAGCAGCCCACAGGGGGAAATCTGTTGACAGCTGGTCAGTAGACTCAGTGGGCCTACTCATGCCAGCAGCCCACAGGGCGAATTCTCTTGACAGCTGGTCAGTAGACTCAGTGGACTCAGTGGGCCTACTCATACCAGCAGCCCACAGGGGGAAATCTGTTGACAGCTGGTCAGTAGACTCAGTGGACTCAGTGGGCCTACTCATGCCAGCAGCCCACAGGGGGAAATCTGTTGACAGCTGGTCAGTAGACTCAGTGGACTCAGTGGGCCTACTCATGCCAGCAGCCCACAGGGGGAAATCTGTTGACAGCTGGTCAGTAGACTCAGTGGGCCTACTCATACCAGCAGCCCACAGGGCGAATTCTGTTGACAGCTGGTCAGTAGACTCAGTGGGCCTACTCATGCCAGCAGCCCACAGGGGGAAATCTGTTGACAGCTGGTCAGTAGACTCAGTGGACTCAGTGGGCCTACTCATACCAGCAGCCCACAGAGGGAAATCAGTTGACAGCTGGCCAGTAGACTCAGTAGACTCAGTGGGCCTACTCATCCCAGCAGCCCACAGGGGGAAATCTGTTGACAGCTGGTCAGTAGACTCAGTGGGCCTACTCATGCCAGCAGCCCACAGGGGGAAATCAGTTGACAGCTGGTCAGTAGACTCAGTGGGCCTACTCATACCAGCAGCCCACAGGGCGAATTCTGTTGACAGCTGGTCAGTAGACTCAGTGAACTCAGTGGGCCTACTCATAGCAGCAGCCCACAGAGGGAAATCTGTTGACAGCTGGTCAGTAGACCTTGTAACGAGACATGTTGGTGCACGAAAAGCACCAAGATGATTGCATATACAAACGTAGACATCACCCATATATTGCAATTTTTTTTCTTTGAAAGCCCACCACTCCTACCCCAAGAAATGCAAACATTGCCATACAACTATTTCTTGTTGAAGAAAATGGCAATTTGCAGAAGCCCCAACATAATTCCCTATTTCGTGTATATTGTATTTTTGTGATTATTTTATATCATAATAATTTTTTTGGTAATGCATTCAGTAAGCACGCTCCAGCATAACGAGGTAAAGGTGTGGTTTTATATAGCGACTCATCGCCCAATCCTGGGTCTCAAACCGCTTTACACTTTACCCCCTGGTCACTGGGCCTCACGACCAACCCTTTACTGACTCCTGACGACAAACACGGTGACAGGCAGGGAAGACGAACAC
>JAWQFJ010012438.1:0-12767 GCA_034096865.1 Theodoxus fluviatilis
TCTGCATTCCGGATGACTTGAAATCTGTCACGGAGAGCCTGTGAGAGGGCGTTGTAGTCATTTCTATCTTCGGGTGCCAAGGTTTCGAGGACTGTCAGCGCTTGTCCGGTCAGGCTGAGAATGAGAAAGTTGGCTTTCTCCTCCTCATCCCAGCCATTCATCTTTGCTACCACCTCAAACTGGATGTTGTACGCTTCCCTCGATGCCTTGCCGTCGTATAGTTGCGGCCGTATCACTGTCGCAATGTCCGCAGTCGATGAATCCATCGCATCGATACAAACAGCAGATCGAAAAACGCGTTTCTCACCGTCCATACTTCGACTGTTCGCCGTCTCGGGAACCAATGTTGCACTCTTCTCTTGCAATATCCTGTTGTACGGGGGTTCTCCTAGCTTGCACGAGAAAGTCGAAGGTACAAACGCTGGCGGTCGTTTTCTATAAACTTTATTCACGCACTGGTCGATCCACAGCGGTGACAGTAAACAGTACCGTCGTACTCGTAGCAGCTTCACTCTATGCATAGTGCTGCAGAGGACTCACTCCCTACAAAGGAGGACTCGTTTATCTGCTAATTACGCTCTCACACAGGTTCCAGATCTTTCGGGAATGAAGCGGCATGTTCTCTCACGCTCGAGCTGGAAATCGACTGACGTCACATGACACAACAAGACAAATTTAGCCCGACTCGACTTTAGCCGAGAGGCTGATAAACACAGAACAGCCGGATTGCGCTGCAATCTTCTCGTACGATCTAGAACATTCACAACACTTACTTGCTGTTATTTCGTGCCTGCTGTCATTGCTTGCCTGCTCGCTGTCATTGCTTGCTTGTTGGATTGTCTCTTTGCTGTTAGTGCTTGCTTGCTGTCATTGCTTGCTTGCTGTCATTTCTTGCTTGCTTGTTATCATTGCTTGATTTCTCGTTCGCTGTCATTGCTTGCTTAATAACCTGCTGGCTTAGTTTGTTTTGCTTTCCTTTGCTGTGTCTTCTAGCTTGCTTTCTTTGCTTGTTTACAAACCTGCTTAATTTGCATTCCTTTATTTGCTTTTTCGGAAGATTTAACACCTGGTTGCTTCAATGTGTCTTGGTCATCTGAAGAGGAGGCGAAAAACTGGCTGGAGAGAAGTGCACCCCCTGCTTCTGGCTATTGTTCATTATGCTAATTAGGGGTGTGAGGGACAAAATTGTCAAGCGCGTGACCATAAAATGAGCTAGAAAGATATATCTGAATGTGGGTCGCCACAAACAATCATCATGTAAAGTCTTCAGCATGAAAATGATCGTGACCATTTTTTTGCAAGGTGATCGTTTTTACATATCTGAACGACATCTGCCTTTAGTTTCAAATGCGAACATCCGGGCATTCACTACTTGGGGACTCAGTCATTGGAAGAAATGTTGTACACATCGATTTATCGATCGTTTCCGAATATATAGTAAAACTTACACGTAGAATTAATGCTCATCATGCTGGGTGTAAGTTTTCGTGGATTTGCACGCAATTTACTTTGTTAACACAAGTCATCCAACATATTGATGGCTGATAATATTTTGAATTCAAATGATAGTCGAGTCGTATTATCGCAACTGTTGTACATTTGTAATGATCGTTTTCTTCTCTTTCTGCACTATTGCACATCTTAAGACACCCACCATGTGAAAAGAGGTGCGATCTGTGGCGACGTGTCACGTGCAATCTCCACGTGAGCGGAAGAAATAGAGAAGTGGAGGTGTGGGACAGCCAGCACGCCACGTACTCTATTTGACTGCAGCAATGAAGAGTCAAATAAAACGGAAGGCCACATTCCTGAAACTGCTTGGAGAGAGCACTTTGTGGTTTTCACACGTTCTCTACAAACCCAGCCAGGGGAGGTAACTGTGGCGGGGTCGCCGGAAGTGGTAGGTGGCGCTGACAGACGGACAAGAGCTCCTAGTGCGGTGCGAGATAAGCGAATGTCTGACGTCACAGGAGATAAGCGTCTTGCGCGTGCCCATAGAAAGGGGCTCAGACTTGCCGATTTTCTCACTGACCCCTACCCCTTCCTCTCTCCCTTCTTCCCTCCCCTCCTCCTCCCCCCCTTCCTCTCTCATTTCCTCTCCCCCTTCCTCTCTCCCTTCCTCTCCCCCATCCTCTCTCCCTTCTTCCCTCCCCTCCTCTCCCCCTTCCTCTCTCCTTTCCTCTCCCCCTTCCTCTCCCCCTTCCTCTTCCTTTCCTCTCCCCCTTCCTCTCCCCTTCCTCTCCCCCTTCCTCTCCCCCTTCCTCTCTCCCTTCTTCCCTCCCCTCCTCCCCCCCTTCCTCTCCCCTTTCCTCTCCCCCTTCCTCTCCCCCTTCCTCTCCCCCTTCCTCTCCCCCTTCCTCTCCCCCTTCCTCTCTCCCTTCTTCCCTCCCCTCCTCTCCCCCTTCCTCTCTCCTTTCCTCTCTCCCTTCCTCTCTCCCTTCCTCTCTCCCTTCCTCTCTCTCTTCTTCCCTCCCCTCCTCTCCCCCTTCCTCTCTCCTTTCCTCTCACCCTTCCTCTCTCCCTTCCTTTTTTACCCTCTTCTTCACCACTCGGCTTGTATGTCTCCTCAGACACACCATCGCCTTACGCCATCTCGCCGTCCGACCTTCCCTGCCAACCCCCCATAACATCCCCCAGACCCACTTTCAACTCTTCTCAATACACGACTGTACTTGTCCTATCTCCATTTCTTTTCTACTACGTCCTATATACCTCTACCCCCCTATCCAGCTTCATATTGCCACTCCCCCTTTCCCTTTATTTCCCCTTCTGCTCCCAACAACCACACCCCCCCCCCCCCCCCCCCCAATCTCTCCACACCACCCCTACCCCGGTACAAAGAAGAGGTCCCCTTCCACCTGAACCCCTCTCTCGTCTTGAAGCCTCCCAGAACTGGATACCGAAAGCGGCCCTGGTGCTCTCTTTGAAGTGTGGCCACGTCTACTTGGCGCCCACTTCAATGTCCTCCTGTGTTTGCTTTCCCTCCAAGCCAAGAGCCGGCACGTGTCGTGTCAAATTCTCTGGCGCAGCTCCATAGCGCATGCGCAAGCTGTGTGCAGGAGCTACAAGGGCAGCTCCGTGTAATCTTCAGAACATTGTCCCAGAACTAAGCAGGGGCTGCTCAGCTTTCTGCTTCCATTTCTCTCGTTCTTGACCTTCTCTCGAAAGGTCCTTCTTTGGACAGAAAACTTCTCCGTCTTCTGGACAACTCTAATGCCTGAGTTATCTTGGTGGACGTTTATCTCAACGAGGACTTGGAAGCTTCCTGGAGTCTTACGTATTCAGAAAAGCATTTTTAAAATCATACCTTTATGGCATCCACGTGACATTCGAATAACCCCCTATTAACTTGGACAAAGCGACTAGAAAAGTACTGACGACGATGGAAATGTTGATGATGATGATGATGATGATGATGATGATGATGATGATGATGATGATGATGATGATGATGATGATGATGATGATGATGATGATGATGATGATGATGATGATGATTTGATGATGATGATGATGATGGTGATGATGATGGTGATGATGGTGGTGATGATGATGATGATGATCATGATGATCATGATGATTATGATGATCATGATCATGATGATGATTGATGATGATGATGATGATGATGATGATGATGATGATGATGATGATGATGATGATGATGATGATGATGATGATGATGATGATGATGATGATGATGGTGATGATGATGATAATGATGATGATGATGGTGATGATGATGATTGATGATGATGACTGATGATGATGATGATGATGATGATGATGATGATGATGATGATGATGATGATGATGATGATGATGATGATGATGATGATGATGATGATGATGATGATGATGATGATGATGATGATGATGATGATAATGATGATGATGATGATGATGATGGGAATATTTATGGTGTTGGTGATGATGATGATGATGATGACGACGACGACGACAATGATTGTATAATAGTGAGGAAGATTATAGCGGTGAAGTAACAGCCGGAGCATAAAAAGTGCATTAGCTATTTATCTCTTGAACCTGCGTCATTCATCAAAAGGATCAGATACGACGGCCGAAAGAGCCAGAAAATGATAAAGGTATGATTCCTGGTTGCATGTGACTTCATTTTGAACAAGCAGTCCAAATCTTGATACATTTCATATCATTGCCATTGCTATCTACTATTATGATAACAAGAGAGTAAATATCATTCTTCTGGGAATGATCTTACGTGCTTTGTATCAACCAGGATATGGCAACATTTTCCAGACGATCTTTTAAAATCATTTTTTCTAACATATTTCAAGCCGTTAATGTGTGCACTGATACTTTTGAATATTAGATAGTCACTCTTGTAGTAGTTGGAGGGCGTCAACGCGCTCCTGTTATCCAGCCAGGCCCTGGAGGTCAGAGGTCGAAATTATGTCTCTTCTGTATTGTAACCATGTCAATATGACTTCTAGTGTCAAACATGAAAGGACTGGGATTAAATTCACAGACAGAAAATAGACTGGATTTTCCATTACGCTAATACTTGTAAACAGAGGCACGTTCCCTAGAGGCTAACAATTCGTATCGACAGGTATCAAACCCGTTCAATGGTGAGCATTTGTGGCGAGCGCTCGCCAAGTCAATAGCATTTCTCCGACTTGATCTTTCCAAGGGAACTCAATTTTTATGCGTTTGATAGTTGTCGATCCAAATCACTAGCCCTTGGGAAATGCGCCTCAAAAGAACAACTGAAGAGAGATCGATTAGAGTTATCTCCCTCAAATCCCCTTTTGAGCCTGAGTCTCTTTCATGGCAAGTGTATGGTTTGCAAAATGTCCACGTGAACGAACGCCAGTAAGCTTGCCAAGGATCCCAAGGAAAGAGACCGGTTCCTCCGTGAAATACGACTGAAGCTGGAGCTGTTAGATTAAACTCCCCCAATATCTCCTTTTCAACTCAGGTCACTCCAAAGCTGCGACTTTTTAAAGTTGTTCACTCACACAGTCTATGGACGCGTTTGTTTGGCTCAACATTTCGAGAGAATCGCGAGGGCAAGGCGTTTCCTACTTCCTCGCTCATAAGGACACACTCGCCGTGAAGGCGGGAGGCCGAGGGAGGTCCGGAGCTCCCTCGATGCTTCCCCCTGCAGTGACCCGGATGAGCCAAAATGGCGGAGACAGTGCGTGTTGGGCTGTTGTTCGGAGATAACAGTGCCTGTAATCTGCTTCTCAGGTCCGAGAATGGAAAAGTGTACGTACACAGAAGTATTTGCTGTTCGAGTGTTCATTTGTATATCTTGAGGAGTAGATGTATAGGTTATTTTTGGACGTACTCTGCCGAATGTTTTTTATCGCTTGCAAACACGCAATACCGTATACGTACGCTCTATGAATTATGTTCCTTGAATTGATGGAAATAAATCGAGGCCTAACATTTTTGACAAAATTGTCAACAGTTGAACCCGGGTTGCTTTTTTTCGTTGAAAAAGTTCCCGTGCCATTCGATATGACACCATGTTGTGTTCTATGAAGTGAAAAACTGATGTAATATCTGAATCGTCAGTTATTTCGTCTATTATCAACTTCTTCACCGACTCTGGCGCCAGGACGCAGCCAAATTCTTTCGCTTTGCCAGTTGATGATTGGCCGTTTTTCTAGCTGTAGGAGCGTCTCACTCGCCCTCGACTAGCCATTCAGGGAGAATCTTGAAATTTGGAGCCTAACAAACGCGCCCTATATTTCATTGTGTGTCTATGGATCGAAGCATGAGTGGTCAGATGCAACAACGAAAACATAGTGGATGCGTTACTTGACACTGTCTGCACTGAGTATACAACGTCACTCATTTTCCTTGCTACGTCGTTGACTTCATTCCTTACGGCAGCTGCAGGCTCTGCTTTCACGATATACCCGCAGTGATCTCGCAAATGCGTAAGTGCTTTATCTAAGGTTTCGACACGGCAAATAGACGTCCGTAGCTGGCGATCTCTGCGTAGGGTGCCAGGCTTACAGAGTAAACCATGGGCAGCTGCATGACAGTTTGCTGGGCTCAGATCCGATTCGCGGCCCCAGTTTATGTTGTACCCGGGCTATCATGGCCGTACTCCTGCTCCACGTCACCCGAGTTGGACGTCACTTGTTATGAAAACCACCGTGATCTGCGGCAGACTGCACCGTGTGCATTGCAGGGTTACGCGTGTTTCTATCTTGAAATGTTCATAGCAACGGCCATATCGCTGAAGGGAACTGAATCAAATCTGTTTAAGATAGACATATTCATTTTAGAGAATGTTTTAAAAAGTTGAGTAAAGGGTATGTACGTTCTCCGCAAATTAACATGGTTTTCTCATTGATAAACTGAGCAAACTGCAAACGTCTTATGCAGAATGAAGGATTAATGCCAATGATTCTTATTTCATTGGAAAGGCACTAGTGAATGCGTTGCGTTCAAGAGTGCAAATCTCGTGCACAAGTAAGCATGCATATATATTTCACTAGAATAAGTGCTGTATAATATTAATTAAATTTAGGTTAAATATTTATACACATTATTTCATCAACTGTATCGTAGCAATAACCGATGATACAGGGTCATGCTGTACCTATATTTGTCTATAAAAAGGAAAAGGTTTTTGATTTATGTAGCAGTTGCGTATTAAACTATTTTCCAACAGATTAAAGTGCAAATTTATCACTCTATATGTGCACAAGTTATGAAACTCTCACTTCTACTTTTTCTGGGAAAATGTGATGACCTATCTGGTTGTGGTATCTCCTCTTTCCAGTTGAACAACATCATCGACGCTTTTACACCTGTTTGCTGTAAACTGTTAATATTTCACTCACTTTGTAGCTGCAGAAACTTCGCTACTTTGCAGAATATATACGACTCCCGCACGCAGCTTTGCAAAACAACGGAGAGATCGAAAACAGCCTGTCTTATCTAAATTTGATTTATCTCAAAGTGTGATCCTCGAAATCCACATTTCAAAACTTTCCCTCTCGGCTTTGATTGCTTTTTCCTGTATTTGTAGAGGAACAAGTACATTCCCACAGTTTTTACGTGATCTGGCTCCATGGCGGCAGACACATCTTAAGGCTGGGATTGCCTGAATGTTCGTTTGTGTTTTCCTTATCTAACTCTCTCATTCATTCTTTTGCCCGCTCGTTTGGCGGTTTGCTCTGCTGTCTGTGTGCCTACCTGCCCGCCTGCCTGCCTCCCTCTCGTTCTCTCCGTCTAACTTTCCGGTTTTTAAGTCTTGAAATATTTCACCATCTGACAGCAACAGTTAAAGAACGTGCTTACTCCTCATTATCTGCATCCTGGCGTGGTCTGGAAGATGACAGCTGACCTGAAAGGGAGACCTCCATCGCCAAAGGGTGTAGTACTGACCGACCAAATTTTATAATCTGATATGAAAACAGGCGATCCCTTTACCTGGTGAAGTTGATGGTGCCCTAGGAGGCCCACATGAGCTGAGCTCACGAAAAAAATATATCCAAGTATGAAGATCTTCTGGATCAATATAGGTCGCTGGATGGGCCTGTAGGATAATGTCGGTGGAGGTGGGTTGCAGGGACTTTGTGGCATACTCCATGGTGAAATTCCTGCACAGCCCGGATGCAAAGCATAGAAATGCAGCAACAGCCATCCATGCAGGCTTGCACAATACTGCCGAGGCAGCATCTCTCTGGATATGGCGGACAAGGAGTAGATCGTCCCGCATGGCATGAAGGAGAGAATCCCACCCCTACAAGACGCCCCCTGGTGACACAGTGTGCTTCTTGGGACCGCCTGTGGTCGAGCTACTGGAGTAAGGCCTGACCGCTCCATGACTACAGGTTCCAGCTGATGAGGTGGCCCTCTGGTGGCAGCTGATGTATGGGATGCTTTTGATTTACACGTCAAACTTCATAATCACGTGCCGGACAAGATGTTCCTTTTTACGCAGCATCTTTTTCTTACATTCATGAAGGTCGACAACGCCGTTAATGGTTTCGTTCTGTAGTGAGACAGCATGACTTGCTTTTTGAACATCGAGTCAGTCTGTTTTCTAACAATGTTTATGCTGTCAGACACGTTTTCGTTCTGCACGAGATTTTGCATTGTGTTCTCATGAGACTGTAGCTATTCGTTAGTGGCTGGTAACTTCGATCACGGGTTCAGTGACTCAGTTTTGAGTGACCTAATAAAACCTTTTCAGGCACGATATTGTTTCCCACGTTTTTAGACGCGTGGAGAGTGCTGGGGCGCAAGTCCTCACCGCTCTGCCTTTGCTGGCAGCAGGCATCCATTTTGCGCCCCTTGGTCCATGAACTTCTGCAACACGTGCCTCACTCCTACAGCCACTGTGCCAGAAGGAAGCACTCTGACCTATGGCTGCCTAAGGTCCACATCAAGGGGAAGGCTTTTGAACGGACGCCATCAGGGCATCTCTGAAGCCGAAAACAAAATGATCACCAGGATTGCTGGGAAGAGAATAAATCTCTGCTTTACGGTAGCAGTACCCAGTACCCATCTTGTTATTTTGGTCAGTTGAAAGTTTTGTGTCCAGTTTTCTCACCCAGCAGGTTGTATTATTTTAAGTGCTGACTACCTGTGATGTGTTTGCATAAGTTATACCATCTAGCTTTTCGATATAGCTGCCGATACAACATATTTTTGCCAGTTTTTGAAACATATCAGAAAAGGAGCTACTGATAGAAGCTTATAATTTTGCACAGGTGCACATTACAGAAAGTAGCATGTCCTGACCCAAAATACGGATAACTACTCTGAGCATTTCCTTTTAACATAATTTCACATATGAAGTTACATGAATGGAGTCGCTAATTACTTGTTCAAGATCCTGTACCTTTGATATACAAGAAGATACAGTTTAGTTGTAGGTCATCCCATGAAGCAGGCTGTATGAACCCAATAAGCCAAGTTTCAAGGAAATCAACTTCCGAGCACAGATATTTGATGTCTGAAATCTAACACATAGTGGTAAAAACCTGGAAACGGAAGAAATTGCATTTGAACTTGTCATTCTCATAATGACAGCTGACAGTTGGTGTCTTCCTCCTCCCGATTCTTTTACTATAAAATATATATTTCTCCCAAAAACAAAGTATATAGTCATATATTACATTGAATTTACTACAAAGTGATCTGAAAAGCATTGTATGACTATTTTTCACCAAAATAGCATTTTTAAAAGGGAACTACTACCATAATGACAGATTAAAAGTTTCAGGCGTAGCCATTCCTCCGTTCCTCTGAAGCAATTCTTCCGGTCTTCAATCTTACGTCTTCCATCGCAGACCTATCTGTAGAGAAGCTGGCTGGACAAGCAGTCCTTGGTCTTTCGAGAAAGAGAGCACTAGAATAAGCATCCTAATCACGTGAGTAATTTGTCTGTCTCCATCCACTACCGTAGCTTGATTTTGTGAACAGTCATCGTAAGAGACATTAAATACGTCCAGTCAACGGTGTGTGGAGCTTCAGTGCTACGATTAGCATGAAGGTGCAAATAATGTAAGCCACTCAAACATAATTTGGCAGAATTCATAAGGTCAGAGTATTCCGCCAAGGTTATACAGGTATGCGCAAATAGCATAAGGGCTTAAGGAGAAAATCTGAAGAATTCCGTGGAGAGGAAATAAAACTATCTAGAAGAGAAGATCACACTCCAAAAGTTTCCACGTGCGAAATGTACAGACTATGCATCACATCAGTATCCGTCGGGGATCCAGTCTCAATAGAATTGTTGAGGGGAAGAAAAAAAGAGACGTACTACATCTCCATTCCTACAGGGACGCAGATATGTCTTCATCGCAAGGATGGAAAATAGCAGTTATATCATAGCGATCAGCAACAACCTCAGCACCTAATCGCCTGGGACGATTGTTGATAGATCGAGCCTTTTTCATAGTGGCTCCACCCTTGTGGTGAGAATGGTAAAGCATGGCGACGGTAGCAAATTATATTCCTCTTCAGTTGGAACCTCAGGTTGCTGTGCTTCGAGGCGTCTTCAAGTGACTCACCCAACTGCAGCTCTGAGCAGCGGATTTGAATCAAGGGGTTTCTTAATTAGTTGTATCGCTAGAACCATCCCCCTGTGGGTTGGGAGTACAAAAAGATCCACTACATTTCCCTACACGATTCGAGAAGGCGTACAACCAGGGAAATCGACGTGCTCAGTCTAATCAGCTCTGCAGATATTGCCGTCAATGGCTGTACATAGCCTACAGAGGCTGATGGACTGTAATAAGCTCCATGTATCCTCATCTCCACTCGAACTGTCAAGCTATTGGTCTGAATCCTCGAGTGGTAATAATTAAATAGACGGAGTTTGGCACGTTGAACTCAGCGGGCGCAGTCAAATCAAAGTTGCCTAATGAGCATACCATTCTGACGTATTCCAGGCCTTGTTTCTTGGTATTCTAATCTACTCCATAGTTTCATCGGAACCACCCCTCCCCCCTCTCCCCCCAGTTCACTATTCAAATGCTGA
This sequence comes from Theodoxus fluviatilis, assembly GCA_034096865.1. Lineage (NCBI taxonomy): Eukaryota > Metazoa > Mollusca > Gastropoda > Cycloneritida > Neritidae > Theodoxus > Theodoxus fluviatilis. Next base: position 10,499 of record JAWQFJ010012438.1, read on the forward strand.
CGTACGCCGATGACACTACTCTCTATATTGTTCATGACCTAAAGATAAACTAAAAGCTGATCTCCAAAGAATTGTTCTCTGGTTAACACAAGACAAAATGCTGCTAAACCCTTTGAAGTCAACGTATATGTTCATAACAACGAGACAACAGGGAAAAGAGAAATTTACTCAGTCAAACTATGTCAACGGTTACACGGTAATTTGATACATAATATAAAAATTCTTACATTCCTTGGGGAAGGGGGGTTCATCGTCCTCAACGGTATAAAGACTCCTTTAATGGAGTAATCAAGAGATCTGACGAATCATCGTACAAGATCACGATATACCTTTCCCTTGGATACTTCTCAAATCAAATTGGCAGTTATATCAGTAGGATTATTTCATAGGTTACATGGTTGTGCTGACGCTTAACATTTGTAGCTAACAAAAATCTCATCTGCAGGAAAAATGTTGTCCGGTCAAATAATTTTGCATTAAAATCATTATCTATCTCGAATTCTCGACTTTCCCTTGTTCATGTGGATATTATAAAAACTAGTTCGTTTACTTATCAAGTGTCACATTAAACGCACTTCCTGTCAACTTTTATCAAAGTAGCTTACAGTTTATCAGTGTGTGTAAAAGCATATCAGCGTATACAAGAGTGAGAGAGAGAGAGAGAGAGAGAGAGAGAGAGAGAGAGAGAGAGAGAGAGAGAGAGAGAGAGAGAGAGATTTGGTTCAATTAGTGGGCCACTGGAAGATGAACTAGATCTGTCCAAGTGAGACATTTTTAACAGACAGATTCAGACCATAAAGTCGGCAAGATTAGGGCAAGAGCTTGTCCTTGCTGAAAGAATTATCGCTCAAAGCGTTTCCACTTTAAAAAATTATCTGGCCCATTTCCACTATCGGGATGTCCTGCTGCCGAAGATCTGGAAAAGTCGTTCCATCCTGTGTCGACATCTTGCGCTGACAGACGTACGGTATCTCCACAGGACTGCTTGTGCAGCCTGCTGTGTGATGTACCCATCAGCCAAGTTGATTGCCTTTCTAATGAAAATGTACCTTATTCTCATGATCTGTTAAACCCTCACAAAATGCAACAAGGATATGAATGTATTCCCATCAACTGGACAAAAAACGCCACGATGTAAACACTTTCAAAACCAGGCATTCATTCCAATGCAGTTTAGTAGGAAGCATTTGATTGGCTGATTGGTCCTATTGGCTGTCGGGGATTGAGCCTGATTCGTGTAATGATGAGTATCAGTTGATGACACGTCGTAAATTAAGGGGGGGGGGACTTTCGTAAGTACATATATATATATATATATATAAACTTCTTGATCAAACTGTTAAATTACGCATTGGTATTCCTGTAAGGATCTTGACACGCCATCACTGGAAGCACTAAACCGATGCGTGCTGCCTAGTGCTAAAATGTTTTCGTAACAGACCTCTTCAATGACAGATAGTTGGAGCATAGAGCTCTCTTGCATGTTAGCACAACGCAACGTCTATATGCTTTGAAATACTGTGACGACACTTGATAATTGTAAGTGTCTGTTTCAGATGAGCACGCCTTCAGGCCAATTCAAGAACGAAAACCTACCCATATACAGTTACCTGTTATTTTGGAAAAACCACACAAACGCTCATTTTTCATACCCTAACATGTTTACAGATGCACAGCTGATTAATGACAGTGAATTCTGTGTTCGCGAAGCAGGGCTCGACACCCTGTTTGAAACAATCAATTACTATGCGTACAAACATTGAAACAGGCGCGTGTCCGGGTAAATCGCGGCAGGGCTGCACGCATTCTGTCATCATAACACGAAAAGTACATGTTCAAGGACGCACATGCGTGCGCGCACATAAAGCCACAACACGTGCTCGAATACGCTCGATCTCGTTCTTTATGTACATTTGAATGCATTATACACGTTGTAAAAGTATAATCGACATTTATTATTTAATGCTGATAAAAATCTACACAACAACTATTCCTCTCTCTCTCTCTCTCTCTCTCTCTCTCTCTCTCTGTCTCTCTCTCTCTCTCTCTCTTACTCTCTGTCTCTGTCTCTCTTCTCTCTGTCTCTCTCTGTCTCCCCCCTCTCTATGTCTGTCTGCCTGTCTGTCTGTCTGTCTGTCTGTCTGTCTGTCTGTCTGTCTGTCTGTATCTCTCTCTCTCTCTCTCTCTCTCTCTCTCTCTCTCTCTCTCTCTTTCTCAAGCGTTCAAAGGCGCACACACACGCAAGTGTACACGCAAACGCTCACAGACA
>JAWQFJ010012439.1:0-15000 GCA_034096865.1 Theodoxus fluviatilis
GAAGAAAAAAAGACACACTGCCCTGATGGATTTGATGTCGTCCGCGATTCTAACTACAAGATAAGTGCTGATTGGGGCTGACTGTGCGAGGGCTACTGGAGCTTCCTCCGAAAGCGCAGATAACACGCTATTCCAGCTGACGAGGGAGGTCTCGGTGCAGTGAAGGCTGGATGCGAGAGTTGCCTAGGCTATGCCATATGATTCACGAAGTGAATCGATGGATACGTGCATGTTCTGTGACACGATAATAGGCATTTATGGTCTCAACATGTCTTACTCTGCTTCCTTGTTACGACGTTTAATGCAGAATCAGGCTGCCGGTGCAGTTCTCGCTAAAGGCGAGAAGACACCAACCCTCCTGATAGAAAACTCAGAAAAACTCTCAGGGGAGATTAGATCTACAGGTGGAAGGAGAGAGTACGCTGATCTTGGGCGCACAATGGCCTAAAATTGGAGTTTCAATGGAAGATAAGGACTTTGATGTAAACCCAGTCAATGCCTTCTGTCCAATCAGATGATCACAAGCGACCAGCAAGCAATTCATCCACCAGAGCACTGGTGAAAGGTCCATCTCTGCACAAACGGAGTGACACTACTCTGCAGATGAAATGCACGTTTTGTCTGCAGACCGGCATTCACCTTTTGATAACATTGAGTAACTGGTTGTTGGATAACTGCCTCCAAGCTTGCAAAACCAGAGAGAAGCCTTTCGTGAACTAATACCAGAAGAAACAGAGACGGCAGTGAGTCCGTGTCTACAATGACTGGGCAGCTAGAGATTTGTCAAAATACGTATATTCTAATGGCTGTGACTCTACATGCTGAGACTGAGCGAAGGATTTAGGCCTTCGAGATGAAATGCTTGCGCAGATTGCTCCGCATCTCCTACCTGGAGCGCAAGACTAACGAGTATGTGCGGAACATGACAGCGGCACTCATGGGCCCTCAGGAACCCCTCCTGGCAACCGTCAAGCGACGCAAGCTTGCCTGGTTTGGTCACATCACCAGACACGACTCCCTGTGCAAGACCATACTTCAGGGAACATTAAAGGGTAGGCGTCGTCGCGGCCGACAGAGGAAGAGCTGGACTGACAATGTGAAGGAATGGACCTCCCTCTTCATGGAAGAGCTGCTCGCGACGGCCTAGAACAGACCCGAATGGAGGAGGACTGCTGTCTCATCATCCCTCATGTCCCCCCGACGGCCAAATCGGTCAAGGGGCTGAACTGAACTGAACTGAACTGAACTGATATCTTCTAATAACGAAATCAACTTTGAGTTTTTCCTCATCACCGCGTCAAAACATCGATCGATCATCGAACTGGCAAATGAAAAATATCACCTGACGAGCAGACGATCAAAGCAGATTTTTGGAATGACGCACACAATCGATATTACGTAGTTTTAAATTAACTGAACAGGCATTCCATTGGCGAGCGAGAAAGAAAGCTTGAAAATGCATATTATCAACAGAAGCTGCTTACATTACCGATGTCACACCGACTTTTTAATGATTTGACTTTCAAATGAATCAGAATCGGAATAGCAGTTCGTTGAATATCCTCTCCAACACAGTCTCTGCAACATATTGGCATACAATATGTGTGCCTAAGCTTTCATTCAAATGATTGCCAGTGGGCACAAAATACTGCAGCGTTATGGAATAAAATAGAATCCGGTCATTTGTTCGGCTGTCATACTTTTAGTAAAATCCAATAATTGTCTACCAAAGATTTGAGTGCAATGAAAGAGTGCATTATCAATATTTCTCGAAGCTGTTTTTCCAGTGGGTTGGGGGTAAGACTTTATTCCAATGCGTCACTCCTCGCGAATCTAAAGAGACGATTATCTAGGGAGACCGTGATGTGGCTTGCTCTTGCCCTGTCCAGCTGAAATGATTTGTCGTGATCAATTGCCTGCACAGGCTGGAAGACCGCGAACCTCCACCCATCCGTCCATCTCAAAGTTGCTTCTGCCAATTTTCATAAGACCTCTAGAGCGCGGTCAAATCTTGCTCGGTTTGTGAGACTAACATCCTCGAGTGCGAAATAATTCAACCGAGTATATCGATTAAAGCGTAATTTAAATCAAAGAACGCCTAAATGTAATGTTTGAACGAAATGTACCTTTGACGAGCAAGTGCTGAATGGGTAGTAACCCCTGGTCAGGTGGGCAGAGGAGTCACTACGGACGTGGGATTTCTCCTGCACTCACCTCAGGTCTGGGATCGTCCACGGGAGGAATGGAACACCTGCGCTTCCTGCGGAAGGTGCGAGTGACGGCGCCGCGGTCGCACTGGATCGGCGCTTTATTCCCAGCCACAGCCTTCGTGGACGCGTTTCATTGGAGGAGGGGAGTGCCAGCTGTCTGCTGCGTCATGGGTCCGTGTCCCTCCCGTCAGCCCGGAAAGCTGTTGTACGTCACTGCCTTGTCAATCATTTCAATTTAGTTATTTCATTTAGTGAGGGTTTACACTTGTACAATAAAAGTCCATCTTCCAGTGGCCCTCAAAATAAAACATTGTGACAGATTGAGAAAGATGAGAACTCAATCTCTCTCTCTCTCTCTCTCTCTCTCTCTCTCTCTCTCTCTCTCTCTCTCTCTCTCCCCCTCTCTCTCGCTTGTTCGCTCGCTCGCTCGCTCGCTCTCCCGCTCGCTCGCTCGCTCTCCCTCCTCTCTCGATCTTTCATTCCATCGCGTTTTCTCTCACATCATCACCCAGCCCCTATACCCCCTCTCATTATCGTTCTTGAGATAAAGTTTTCACTTTTCTGAATGACTGAAGATTCGATGAATGTTTGACAAAAATAGGCAGCGAGTTCCATATTTTTAAACATAATAAGTTAACGATTTACAGAACACTTCCGTGTGGACCATGGAAGGATAAAGAGTTGATATTGAGACTAAGCGGGGTCATGTATCACCTAAGCGTAAGACAATTTCTTGGGGGTAGGATGAAGATTGCAAAGTCAACGTTTTGTATACTAATATGGCCGTTATAAACAGACATTCATGTTCAAAAGAGAACCAGTTCAAACTGGAGAGTATCTCATTTAGAGGCATTACATAGTTATTTATGATACTACCTTCAGATCTCTTAACGATTCAATAGACATAATCTTTTTATCGCTGAGGACAATGTCCTCAGATATTTAAACAGTAACTTTTATGTGGGGCGAGGTATGCAGTGTGGAACAGTTTCCTATTTTCCACGAACAATACAAACACACACACACACATACAAACATGTGCATGCGTGTACACACACACACACACACACACACACACACACGTGCGCGCGCGCGTGTACATACATATATCCACATACACGTGCACGCAAACACACACATTTTTAGAAGAAAGAAACTATTCACTGTTGCATATTTTAGATAAATGTTCACGGTAATAATCTTCTTGTTTTTGTCACTTTCGGCACTCTGCATTGTATGTTCTTACACTTTCACAGTCGGGAAGAAATCATGTTCAGAGGTTTCAGTCATTTGTCTGTCAGAGCAGTTCCAAGTTTGTGTTGCAAAGGTTACGAGCTTTCAGTGCGTGTCTGTCTCTGTGCATGTGTGTGTCTGCATGCTTGCGTGATCGCGCGTAATTGCGAGTCCATCCCACTGCTAGAATGTTAGTTCATCTGTTTGTGTGTGTGCCTGTGGGTGGGTGTCTGTCTATGCTTTGGTATGTCAGTGTGTGAGTACGCGCACGCGCGTGCATAAGTGTGTAAGTGGGTGGTGGTGGTGGTGGTGGTGGTGGTGGTGGTGTGTGTGTGTGTGTGTGTGTGTGTGTGTGTCCGCGTGAGCGTATGAGTGTGCATGTGTCTCAGTGCGTCTGTTTTTGCATCTCAATACGTCTCTCTTGTGTTTATATGTGTGTGGCTCTTTCGGTGTGCATATATGTGTGTCTCTGGATATATGTCTGTGTGGTTATCTGTTTCTGGTTGTGTGCGTCTAGTTGCATCAGCATAAGTGCATTTCTCCATATCTGCCACTGAGTTTATGTGTCTTTTTCTATGTCTGTGTATTAATGTGTCTCTGTAGTGATGTACATGTGTACATATGTGTCTCTGTGTGTCCATCTGTGTGCGTTTTCTATTTGTTTGTATATCATTATGGTCGCCTTAGTGTATCTGTGCAGTCGTCTGTGTGTGTGTGTGCGCGCGCGTGGATGCTTTGTGTGTGTGCTTGTTTGTGTCCGACCGTCTGTCTGTTTATCAGTAACACTTGTAGTACACCTGTCGTCTTACTTTGCACTCAGCGTGTAGCCGTGCATTTTGATGTCGTATTACCGTATGTGTTTGTTTGATAGGGAGATATAGCAACGGGAAGCTTTATGTGCTGAAGAGAGAGGATGCGGAATGGAACAGTGTTCATGTGCCAGCAGATGTTCCGTGAAGGGGAAGATAACGCGAACGTATCCGTTGAAAATACAGCGAATACACGCACCCCACTGAGAAATGCAAATTCTGCTGTTCACCATTTTGGCTTCTCTCATGTTGCATCGAAATTAGAAATTACAATATTCCTCGTTACATCCACAAACTACAGATCGAAGGTGAATAACCGTGAATAACACAAGCGTATCAACTCTGGGCACAGTGCTTTTGATGAGTTTGTGTTACCCGTTGCAACCTCGAAACTGCGTCTGGTCACAAAGCAATTTCCTGCGACGCGAAATATGTCATTAGTTAAGTCAGTCTTATAAGGAAACACACTAAAGATGTCGTGTTATTGCTCCCTTTTTGAGGGGACGTAGATGAATAAATCGTTAGTATTAAGAATAACAGTCAGGTCATCATGTGCAGGGACAGAACCACGAAACCTAATCGCCGCGCACAAGTACGTGCCGACAGGTCGAGCTACTACGCCAAATCCCAATCTTTAAACAAAGATGCCTTCATCAGCGTGGTCAGTCGAAAGCAAAGAACACATTTGGCCAGGGCTGAACATGAGAACTGAGTAGCTTTCTACCTTGTAACTAAACTTGTGCTCTGGACGATGCTAGGCTCCGAGAAATGGTGTTTGCTCGTCGGCTGTTATCGGCCGTCTGTGCAGTGGGGTCTTTTTTCATGGATGTGTTAGGTTCAACACTATCCGACTTAGATCAAGGCAGGGATACCCATCATACTGAGTGCTGGTTTGACAGAAAGTTTCATTTTTCAAACAAAAAAGAAATGGCTAGGAGTTTGATGAGATACAACCTGCCCATTTGCTAACTTGAAAGCACATGTCTAATCCCCTAGCATTCGCTTGAGTAATTGTAGCTTCCCGGAAACTCTGTTGAATGCATGAGAATCCGTTTTGTCCTAACGCCTTTGATCAACGTTTTTGCACGTTGTGGCATGCTAAAGACAAGCTTCGTGCAGTGTTGACGAGTGATTTCAGTCTATCTCTTCTTCAGGACACCGTCCAGCTCGTTGTCGCTGTAGGCCTTGCGCTCGTGAACGTCTTTGCCAGGAGCTAGCGTTCCACAGATTTTCTTTGGGACTTAAGTTAGGTGACTGATGCAGCCATGGTGGTGCAACCATTTCCCAGAGCCTTGGCACTATGCCAAAATGCACTGTCCTTATGTACAAACCACGCCTGGCCCACAGAAAACAGTTACTATGCAGACTGTGGATGGCCGCCCCCAAAACATCTCTGTATTTTGCATTGTTTATGCAGCCTTTGCACAGCTGCAGGACGCAACAACAGAAGCTGACATTGCTCTACGACATACATGTATATTGATCTGTTGCCCTCTCACTTTGCAATGTCGTGTTGTACGGGGGTTCTCCTAGCTTGCGCCGGGAAGTCGAAGTTCACAAACCCTGATGGTCGTTTTCGACAAACTTTATTCACGCACTGGTCGATACACAGCGGTGACAGTAAACAGTATCGTCGCAACAACTTCATTCTACGCGCAGTGCCACAGAGAACTCAATTGCAATCGCTTATCCTCTAGTTATGCTCTCACCTTAACTCTGTCGTATCTGCTGTTTGTGTGTCTTTCTCTGTCGAGCTTTTATACCCTTAAACAGATTCCAAGAACCTGCCAGAACGAAATTGAATATACTCTCACGCTCGAGCTGGAAATTGACTGATGTCACGTGACACAGCCAAGACAAATTTAGCCCGACGCAACCTCGTGACCAGGCAACGACCTAGCGGAGAGGCTGATGTAAACAGTCTGATTGCGCTACAATGGTCCCGTTCCTTCTAGAACCTTCACAACAGATCCATAGAAAACAAAAAGTCAGGGCTGCAAGCTCTACAAGGCTACAGACTCCCATAGCTACCAACATTATAACTCTTCCCACAGCCCCCATACCAAGAACAGCATCCCTTTCTCCCAACTTCTTCGCCTTCGACGCCTCTGCTCCAGTGATGAAGATTTCAACAAAAAATCCATAGAAATGGTTGAGTTTTTCCTGCATAGACACTATCCCCTCCCTGTCCTACAGAACGCTCTCCACCGGGTGCAGAATTTATCCAGAGGTGAATGCCTGAAACCCCACACCCAAGCCAAAAGATCCTTCAGACCAACCCTCACACTTCAGTATCATCCCATCACCGATCGGATGCGATCAACTCTCCTCTCCAACTGGCACCTTCTAAAATCTTCTGATGAAACAACCTCTATATTCACTGAGAAACCCATGATTGCCTATAAACGAGGTATTAACCTCAGAGATATACTCGTCCGGTCTTCCCTATCAGGCCCCGCCCATCACCTGCCTGGCACTCACCCCTGCAACATCACTAGCTGCAAGACCTGCCCATTTCTGCATAGCTCCATCCACATCCAAGGCCCCAAAGGAAACATGCACACAACAAAATACTTCACATGTCACTCCACAGATTTAGTTTATGCAATTACATGTCACAAATGCTCAAAAATATATGTGGGAGAGACTGGCCGTAGTCTCAACACTCGCTTTTCAGAACACCTCGCAGACATACGGCATAATCGAGACAAACCCGTGGCACACCATTTTAATTCACCAACCCATTCCGTCCAGGACGTGCGGGTGCGAGGGGTGTGGAAACTTTTTAAACATGACACAAATGCGAGAAAAGAAATAAAGACCTATGTGATCCACAAACAGGGTACCAAAAATCTCTTGGTCTGAACGAAAAATAAATTTGCTACATCCACTTTTAACTTATTCTCATTTTACTCACATAGACACTCATCGAGTTTTTACCGTTGATCTATTCATCTATTTATTTGCTCTTTTGTTCCAAATAACGTACAGGGAGTAGAGGTAACAATATCATTCTTGTATCCGCATTCTAGCTCTTTTTAATGGAAGGTTGTATCCCATTTCTTAAGCATACGATAAGTACTAAGCTTATTTTAATGTGACTTATTTTAATGTGAGTTGTTTAACCATTTGACATCCCTCTTTCAAATCTCTACTTCTTTTTCTTCTTTCACACACAATCACGCACACACGCACACACACGCATACACCACCACTTCACTTCCGCCCCCCCACTTCCTCCTACCCCTTTTTAACCAAACCACCACCACCCCCCACCCTCTCCCTCTCCTCCTCCCCCTCTCCCTCTCGAACTCTTCCCTGCATCATGTGGTAACCGTGAGCTGATTTTACTCTCACAAGTTTCACGATTTTATGGAACATAAAACTCGTCATCCACTGAGTAATGTAAAGTATCCCTGCTCAGTGGACATTTTACCCTGTACAGTTCAGTTGTGTGGTTGTTTTACGCCTGAAGAAGACTTGTAAGTCGAAAATTTGCGTCTGTGCTCGCCCTGTGTTAAAGCGACTTTTATTTATCGCCGGTGTTTGGGTTCTACTCTCTCCTTCTCTCTTCTCTCTCTTCTCTTCCTTCTCTCTCTTCTCTCTTCTTCTCTATCTCTTCTTCTTCGTCTTCTCTCTCTCTTTCCTTCTCTCTCTCTCTCTCTCTCTTTCCTTTCTCTCTCCTTCTCTCTCTCTTTCTCTCTCTCTGTCTATTTGTATTTTGCTTTCAAAGAGAGAGAAAAATGTAATAATCCTAATTCAAATGAGTCATGAAACAAACAAGCATTGTTGTACGGGCTGGTGGCCTAACAATAAAAGAGTTCGAGTTCGAGTTCGAGTTCGAGTTCTCTCTCTCTGTCCTTCTCTCTCTCTCTCTCTCTCTCTCTCTCTCTCTCTCTCTCTCTCTCTCTCTCTCTCTCTCTCTCCCCCCCCCCCCCCCACGTCAGCTGGTCGCACGAACAGCACGGAAAAATTGACACCAGTTATATTTACAATACAGAGACTGACCGTTTTCTGTGCATTTCGTTCAAACCAATGTTGGATGCCAGTTTCTATGAACTATTTTGTTCGTGCCGTGTTTCTCCGCGTTTTACATTTAAAATCATGTGTAATGGGCCGGCGGCCTTGACACAATAAATTTGTTCAGTTCAGTTCTCTCTCTCTCTCTCTCTCTCTCTCTCTCTCTCTCTCTCTCTCTCTCTCTCTCGACGGACGTCTTGCGCTTGAGCTCCGTGCTGCGTGAGTAAAGGATAGACGGGATTGTGCTAGAGACAGAGTTGACAGAATTCAATAACATGTGAAATAGGACAAGAATGAGTAAGTAAACTCGACCATCTGCTCGTTAGAGTTGTATTGGAATTTCTGTGAGAAACGAGCAGTTTTTTCGTCGGAGTTGTGAACTGTGTTCGTGCCTACCCCGCCATTATAACTGATACATCAATGGCGCACTGGGCTCGCTACCGACTTTTCTCCGCCTGTCACCACACTGACTGTGAGTATGAACTATAATGAACCGTTGACTTGTATGATGATGCCACAATCGATTTTTGCTTGATCCTTTCTTAATTGTGAGTCATGACAAGACGCGCGACCCACTGAGTGTTGGGCTGGAGCCGTGTATTTCGTCTGAGTAGGATATACAGATTCGACTTGGAGAAAGACTAAACACGAAAAAGGACAAGGCTGAGCGAGTAAACTCTGGTTTCTGGTCGTTCGTTTATAGCTGTGACTGTTGTGAGAAACAAGTGGGTTTTTTTTTGTCCGAGTTGTGAACTGTGTTCGCGCGAGCACCGCCATTAGGACTAATACAGCAGTGGCGCACCGTGCTCGCTGCCGACTTTTCTTCGCCTGTCTGTAGGCTCGACGTTCTCACTCCCTTGCTGTGAGTATAAACTACACTGAATCAGTGACATTGAATGTTTGACTAACACGTGGATGTTACAGTTTGTGTTTGGTGTTATTCTGACTCATGGCTATGCGCACTGTGCACGGAATATTGTGCTAGAGCCTGCTTGATTCCTGAGAGGGCTTGGTGTTCCATTTGGTTGGATAGAAAACTTCATATCTCTGCCTGAGTTCTTATTCTTTATTTGTAGCAGCAAGACACAAGATGTTACACTGCCCAGCATTCTCTCTCTCTCTAGGTCTGATCCATTCTGTCTACATTCTCTCTCCAGGTCTCATCCGCTCTCTCTCAGACCCGCTCTCCGTCTTGGTCTGATTCCCTCTGCCCTGATTCGCTTTGTCTGTATCTTTTATACTAGCGTTACCATTGTTCCCATGTTTCTGAGTCACAGTCTTTGTCATTTGTCTTTTGTGATCATGCATATGGGCCAAGACAAAGAACATTCTTCCCAAAAGTAACTTGCATCGATGATTCATTTTCCCTGACTCATTCCGTCTGGGAGCAGGCACACAGCATCTCTTTCTACTCGCTTTTTCCAACATAACAATAGCAGGCAATAAACAAAACATGAAACATAAAAGAGGCGCCTTGTGAAGCACCTCACTGCTCGTCAGGAAAGACTGACCGGAACAGGCGTGTTTTAAGGGAGGTTTTGAACTGGGACATGGAATCAGAGTGACAGGCAGAGAAAGGTACGCTATTCCACGTTACAGGGCCGATGTAAGAAAAAGCTCGATGTCCTTGGGGTTTCTTTTTGCGACGGGGGACATTGAACGTTTTGGTGTCTGCAGCTGAACGGTTATTTCTAGCGGGGGTGTAGACAGTAAGAATTTCTTTGAGTGCGTGTGGTGCAGTTTGATTGAAGAAGTTGAAACACATAGTGGCTAGCTTATACTCTATCCTCTGAGCGACGGGGAGCCAATGCAGTGCACGAAGGAGTTTGGATGTGGGAGTTCTCTTGGGACTCCTAAAAACTAATCTAACAGCAGTGTTTTGGACTTTTTGCAGTTTGTTTACCAGAGTGTCAGGAATGCTGGCAAGAAGAGAATTCCATAATCAAGACGGGACAGAACAAGGGAAGTGACAAGGGTTTGAGTGGCCTGTTGTAAAAGATAGTGACGAATAGTGCTAATTTCCTTAACTCGTAGTAAGCTAACTGGCAAACTTTGTTCACATGAACTCTCATAGAAAGATCATAATCGAACATGACACCTAAGTTTCTAACATACTTTGAGAATTCTATCTCACTCTGACCTATGGTTCGTTTCAGGGCCTGATCGAATTCGCCTCTACCGTCAGCCACGAGAGCTTCGGTCTTTGAATCATTAAGTTTGAGTTTGTTCTGGGTCATCCACTGCTTCACATCAGAAATACAAAGTTCACTTGCAGAGAGAAGAGGTTGGATTTGACTGGGATGAGTAGAGTTGTAGAGTTGCGTGTCATCAGCAAATTCTCCGTGAGAGAATGACTGACTGTCAATTACGTTGGGAAGTGGTTTTGTGTACAGTAGAAACAGCAGAGAACCCAGAACTGAGCCCTGTGGTACACCGTATTTTATCGGAGCACGATCAGAATCAATACCCTGGATCAAAACCGTCCATATATTTCCACCAGACTCATTACTTAATCGACAGTGGATTCAATTTGTGAACATATGTCGTGCAAACTTCGTGCACACCAAAGATTCAGTGATCTGCAGCAAGCACGTCGGACCCACGGCTACCCAGTTTTGCATCGCCTGGCAGTGGAGATGGGACTGCCCAAGAAGCCTCGAACATAATGGCGAACAATAATCCCATCAAAACAGAAGCACTCGGCAATATTCTACAAAATGTCCCAAAAGTTAATGTGCAGTGTAGTTCGTAATTGTACTAAGTTGTCAGTACATCCATTCATCAGCAACTGAACAAGCAAACGCAATCGGCAATACTTTACTTCACTTCACTTCACTTATTCCCTTGAGTTCCTTGTGGAGCATAGGGCCTCGGCAACAGTCCTCCAGCGTACTCGGTTCTGGGCAACTTTCTTCAGCTCTCCCCATGACAGGTTGCAGTTCCTCATCTCTTCCTCGCAGGATCGCCTCCAGGTGGTCTTGGGGCGACCAACTCGTCTCTTGCCCTGGGGATTCCACTGCAAGGCCTGCCGTGTGATGTCGTGTGGAGGTTTCCGCAAGGTGTGTCCGATCCACCTCCACTTCCGCCTTGCGATCTGCTGTCCGATGGGATCTTGGTTTGCCTGTTTCCACAAGTCGTTGTTCTTGACTTTGTCTGTCCACCTGATCTTGAGGATGTTACGGAGGCATCTGTTTATGAAGACTTGGATCTTGTTGGTCAGAGTGTTGGTTGACTCTCCAGGTCTCAGAGCCATAGAGGAGGACAGACTTGACGTTGCTGTTAAATATCCGGAGTTTTGTGTGGGTAGAGAGGGATGTTGATCTCCAGACTGGTCTCAGAGTGTTGAAGGCATATCTGGCTTTCCCGATTCTGGCTTTGATGTCCTCGTCAGAACCTCCTGTTGCTGATACGACGCTGCCCAGGTAAGTAAAGGAGTCCACCTCTTTGAGCTCATCGTCTCCCAGGGTAACAAGCTTCTGCTGCTTCTTGTTCACGGCCATGGTCTCTGTCTTTTCACTGCAATACTTTACAGTGTCCTCAAAGGTTACTGTGCAGCAAAGTCCGTAACTTAGAGGACAGATTGACCTACTCGACCCTCATGCTCGACCGTTTTCTCCGCCTCCCTGCCAAGTCGAGTTAACCGGAGTGGACTGTATAGTCGAACATTTTGAAGTACATTCCACGAGAAAGAGGATGGAGGAGAAGTAATGCAAGATAAAAACAGGCTTGTTGAGTAAGTGAATTATGGGTGGGGATTTGGGTACTAAAAGAATGCGAAATATAATTATATCACAAAATTTCAAACTTCGACCCTTAGCCTTACAATGTAGTCGAGTGTAGTCGATCCGATACAGTCGGAGGACTGATGTTGTCCTCTTATGCAGGGGCGGACGAGGGGGAGGTGGGGATCCGGGGTTTCCGGAAACCCCCCCCCCCCCCAACAGGAAAAAAAGAAGATATTTTTTTCAGTAACAAAATATGCTGCTTGAAACTGGCAATGATCATCATCAGAATGCACCAGATTGCACCATTTTGCAGCCTTCTTTCCCCTCCCCCCCCCCCCCCGCTTTGCGGTGTCGGTTTAGCGCTTTGCGCCTTCATAGCCTTCCCCTCCCCGTTCCTTAAGAAAAGTTTGGAAACCCCCTTCAAGAAATGAACTGATCCGCACCTGTTATGAGTCATCTGCATCGCTGCAGTATGGTTCATTCCGATACGGCTAAATGGAGGAACGTGCTCCGTACGATGCTTTGATGAAAGTTTCAGAATAGCTGTTTAAGTCGCTGCTTTCACAATACTTTTGCACGCTTCCAGCGATCGTCGCCATTTTGCGTTGGAAGGAAGTACCTAGGTGACGTTGCGGTCTCGCACATGCGCACGAAAATGCCCTTTCTTTCGGCCAGGTGAATAACAACAGTTTTACAACGCAATATCTCGCAAAAGAAAAGTGTTCTTACTAAAGGAACGTAACTGATAGGTTTACCTTTGCATAATGTGTCTGCTAACAGTACAAGTTGCTCGTGCCCAAGTGAATCTTTAAAAGCATTTACATTTAACAGTTTTTCACGCGCGCAGTTTGCAAGAGAATCGGTTCTTTTCAACAAATGCATTACTTATATAGTAAGTTCAGTGTTAGGAATAATTATCCATACTTTTTCTCATATGTACATTATATATTTCGATAAGGTTGGGAAAAAATTACGTTTTCAAACCACTGACATATGAATACGTCAGTATCAAAGGCAACGCGCCAGGATACAGTAGATCCTAGTAACCAGTAGACCGCGCGAAATGGATGTTTAGACGCATGTATGCTTCATGACGTAGATATACTTGTGACGTCACTCGCGCCTTTGCTCTCTACAAGAGTAGCCACTGAGCACAATGAGATTTACCGTCGCACAAGCTGTACCTTTTTGCATCCCCGGCATCATGCTCATATTCCTTGTTCTTTTCGCAATAAGTAAGTATACTTTTCCTACTATTAGAAATATCGGCTTTGGAGCTTTTAGGGTCCACTCGAGACGTGCTGCAAAGGCACCTGGACATTACTCGGAGATTCTTCCATGACTTCCATCTCAGCAGGCCTACCATCTTCTCTGCACTGCAGCGTGCAGGTCCTCGCGAGGTGACTCGTGGCATTGGAATCAAGGAGAGAGTTTCCGTGCCTTAGTTGCCTCTCGACTCACTGCTTCCTCCATCGTCTCTTTCTCGCTGCCCAATCTTTCTTGTGCCCTGGTCGGTCCTTGCCTGCTGGCGCCATTGCGAGTCCAAGTATGTACTGTCTATGACACAGCTTCAACAAACTGCTAGACACAGGAGTCGCTTTCTGTCGCTGTTCGAACTGGATGTCGCTTCAATTAGAAGATGTATCCTTCCTCTCATTGGGTTTGACACAAAGTTAGCGTTGAAATGAGTGGTGAACTTCTGCATATCCTAGTAGCCTCTGGTGGCACATTTTGCTTGGCTTTGCCCATGACCGAGCTAGCGGAGCAGGCCTCGAGGTGTTTTTAACCCACAACTTCAGTGAAATCATGTTTGAATCAATGGGTCTTGGTGCACGAGATAGACACAAAATTCCCTTGTCACCGAAGTTTTCCAGCAGGACCAGCCAAACAACATCGACATTTCACGAGTCACAATACGATAACGTAGGCTTCTTCAGCGCTTTACGTGAATGGTAACTTGGTGTTCCGTTCACAGGTCAGCAGGATATACCTCTCCCTGTCTCTGTCGAGCGATTGCCAGGAGGCTGCAATGTGCATGGCCTCTATAACCTCTCTGCGGAACCAATCTGCCTCACGTTCCACACCGAGACGCTGTATTCTGTGAAATCATGCCCGCCTGGTTCAGATATTCACCGCCGATGACGACCCTTGTGGGTGCTCCCCACTCTTCCTCGTGCGCCCTTCCGTTCCGCCTGTGCATAATTCTGATATTGTCACAATCTACTTGCTACTCCACATTAGACTAGACTGATTTGTCAGTTTGTCTGTGGGGATAACAAGCCTACTGCAGATAGTGTTGTAGGACTTGAAGTGAACAGCGACGTCATTATTGCTGGTCTTGCGGCTCAGAGCCTCAGTAACACCGCAGACATAGGAAATGGTGGCATGCATGTGGCGCGGAGTGATTTGCCTGATGGAAGGGTGGGGATAGATCTTCTTACTCCCGGGCATTGCCGATGCCTATTTGGTATAGCCGAAGATGCTGAGCACGCCTTTAATGTGGTGTTCTTCCTCGGCCAGAGCTTCCTCGGTGGAGCAGAGGGTCATTGATAGGTGATTAAGTGTCCGGATAGCCCCATGTATGTGCTTTAGTGGAACCATTGGCAATACACACAAGAACCATTGACAATGCTCACATAAAACGTTGACAGTTTACTGCGGAAGCTTGTGCAGTATACACCGGAATGAATTATTATACAGGCAAATGCGCAATAAAGTGTGGTGTACATCCTGTACACGCATTATCAAGGGAGGCTCTTTTCCAATGGAGGCATTTCTTGTCGTCCATTTGTTTGTCAGTATACGAAACACCGTTGAGACTGCGGTTGCTTGCATGCGGTTTTTGGAAAGTGTTGAAGGCCCCCGCCTATGATCACTGCTTTAAAACCTACACGTGGAGACAAAAAGGCGTTTGTTGCAGCGCTGGTGCGTTCGTGCGTGCGTTCGTGCGTGTATTTTTGTGTGTTTGCATGTTTGTGTGTGTGTAGTTATGTGTGTGTTTGT
>JAWQFJ010012440.1:0-5000 GCA_034096865.1 Theodoxus fluviatilis
AGAGGGACAGGGGAGAGGGGAGGTGGGAAGAGTCTAGAAAAGAGAGCATAGATGTAGCGGCAGATGGAGGAAGAGGAAAGGGGAAGGGGATTGGGGGGAAGGAGGCACAGGGTGTAGAGTGGAGGGTAGGGCGTTGTGCGAAATGATGAAGGAGTGATCCAGAAAAGGAGATATGAGAGGCATTCAGACAGCAGAGCTGTCTACGAGCTGAGCTGCCCGATGATGCGCATGGACTGAGACGCGGGCTGCAGGACTGCCATGGCATTCCTCTAGAAAGAAGCTTTTTCCTGGGCCTCGGTCGATCAAATTAATTACTTGTGCTTGTCTCAGCTGGCCAAGAACAATCAGAGCTTGTTGGCCGCTCTGGCAGACAAGGGTGAAAGGCGTGCATAGAGACACAGCTGTTGTGGCAACACTCACTCGCACGTGTGTAAATGTCTTGTCGACTTCATCTCGATCCCTACGACTTTCTGCGCTTCAGTCGAAGTCTCTCAAAGAAGGGCACGTACAAGAATGGCGAGATGATTTTTTGGGGGTTCACTTTGATTCTCATTGTGCAAGCGAAACTTTGACGCCGTGGGTCTTCGTGCATGAAAAAATTAAAATACATGTACATATCTTTTGCGCCTGTCCTCTGGTGGCTAAAAACAAACAAACAAACAAACGAACAAACAAACACACAAACAAAGAACCTCACCACAGTTACCATCTCATCGGTTACTAACTCTTTGTCGTCACCTTATATTCTCGACAGTGCAGCAAAACTTACTGAACTGTGCTCCTAACTGAAACGAGGTTGTGCAGGCATGGCAGTTTAGTTTGTTGTTCATGTATGCGCTTTGTTGTCTATACGCTTGCAAACGTACATTTTTATTATTTATCTTACTGGCTACCATTTTCATTTTCAATGCTGTCCAGTGATCAGAACTAGAAGGGTGTCAGGGCTCAATTCCTTTCTATAGGAATTGTGGTACTTGTTGCGGTATCTAATGAAATGCAGCCAGTTGTTCAGGAGAAATTGGTTAATCGTTGATAGAAGGTCGCCTGTTTATTAAATGACCCAGAAAGTGAAGACGTCCCATGGCATAGTTTGAGCAATATCACTTCCATTCTCATCTTCAACCCTAGACACAATACTTCCTCACTTTTAAAATCTCCTTTCTTTCTCCACTTCCTTTCTTACTCTCCTTCCCCTGCCCGTCTTCTCCAACACATACTCAAATCGAATGCATTCACGGAGTGTTCCGTACACGATTTACTGCAGGCGCTTCCTCGCATGTGACTCAAGATAAGAGCCTCGGAGGGAAGAGAAAAAACACACCCGGTCCTTTTTGTTCCTCCATTATGGTAATCGTTTTTCTTTGAGTCCTCTGCCACGACTTTTGCTCCCAAGGAGTGAGTCAGGACCCACCAGGGACCAGGGCCCGACAGCTGGGGTCGTACACAGCCAATCCGGGTTCCGCACAAGTAATAAGCACTCCCGCCCTCCGTTTTCCCGCGTGGCGTCTCGTCAAACGCGAGTACCACGAGACCTCTGAGCTCAGCCAAGACTTGATCAGAACGTAGGCAAACCTGGCAGACATCGTGTCTAGAGTTGTCTCTCTTGACGAGTTCTCCGATCCCAAAATGAAATGAAACAAATTACACACAGTGTTTCCTTGGGTCCTTTGCAGGATCGGTTTTCTAATTTTAATCCATCAGCAGTTGCCAAGCAATTCAAAATCAAATACATCCGCACATATTATTTTTGGTATCAGTTTGCACAACAACGACAGATGTCAACAACAACTTTCTGTAATATTACCCGGTGGAGGCATTCAGTAACTAGCTCGTTTTTTCTGTAACACTAGGACTCTCGGGTGTTACATGTAGGAATCTATGAACACGCCCAAACAGAAAGCTGATTCGTTTTAGATACGTTTACTAAGGACCTGCAGTTTTACCGCAGAGATTAGAACTCAAGTCGCTACGAACTGAGCCCGAGCAACGCTCAAACTGTGTTGCTTCACTTTCAAAACATCTGTGGACATGTTGCAATACTTGTACGAATGGGGACAGACGGCAATGCTTCTAATACAGTATCTCTCATAATTTCACTACTCTCAAATCAATCCAAAACGGCTCGAAAAAATTCGCGAACGGAGACTCGTCCGCCATGACTGAAGTACACCCTGTGTGCGCACTTCGTGGCCTTCGCTTCTGTCGTTGAGTTGTGATATTGTTATATAGTGTTGGGAAGAGCGAGAGCAAAGTAGAACTTTTCAGCAAGTTCAAGACTGGGCAGTTGCCTGGTCACAAGACGTGGCTCGGCGCGGCATTGTTTTGAAGTGTCACGTGGTGTCCTACTGCGTCGTTTCGAGATGGCCTAGTTTATTTCTAGCGTGTTCTGGAGGCTTCTTGAATACTGCGGAAGGTACATGATATGATGGGCGAGTGAGAGCGCAAACACACACAAGTGACAATGCGTTATAGTGACCCAGTCCTCCAAGTGTTTGAATCCTCCAAGCCTGGATTGCGCTCCAAGAGTGAAACGTCCGTGTCGCTGATGCGCCGTGGTAAAGCTATTTGTTGTCAAGTGAACGAATAAAGCTTGTCAAAAGCCGACTACCGAATTTGGATTTTCGACTTTCCTGGTGTAAACGGAGAACCCCTGTATCGCTCGACGTTACGAAGGACGCAGTGGAAACTTCATGTTCTCGTGGAAGTCTGTCGACCCTTGCTGCATTGATCAGTCAACACAGAAAGCAAACGAGAAGAAAACTTGAAAAACTAATTTACGAGAACAGAGCACAGCGATGAACAAAACCAACAGTCCTGGCTGTAACAACGTACGCAGAGGATTAATGAAGGTGATGGTTGGGGTTGTTTGTGTGTTTAGAGGATGATTTGAAGGATTCCACGATCAATGCAAACACTTGCGTTCGTTTCAGTCTCTTAAACAAGCATTCAAATTATTCATAAATGTGACATGTCAGCTCCACATGATTCTCTTCACTCCACTGGGACAAATATGAGCCACGGCCCAAAATAAGTCAGGCGGTGCAAGTTGCCAATGTCGAGGCTTTCATTCCAGCTGCACCATAAAGCACCAACATATAATCTTCCACAATGCAATGTTCGAATCTTACCGACAAACTTTATAGAAAGCACTTTAAAGCAGCAACTCATCTATCCAGTGTTGATGGAGAAGCACACACACACACACACACACACACACACACACACACACACAATTTCCCTCACGCGCGTGTTTCCCATCACCCATTTCTCTGACTGCACTAAAATAAGTGCTTTTTCTCCTCTTATCTGCGACATTCTGTCTTTTCATCAACGAGTTTTGTGAAGTTTCATTGGCTAGACCGAAATAGACTTCCAGTGGGTGGTTGGATATGACTGGACCCGTGCGTAAATCTTATTGAGAGCTTTGCAAGTACTCTGACGTCATTTTCTGGAAATGTCGATTGGAGAGGGTTGCGTTTTCAATAGCCCGTAACTCACCACCGTTGGTCCGATTGTAACGCAGTTTTCATGATCACAAAAAACATTTCAAGTTCCTTCAGAACAAGTCAGTGATCATAATTGACAAAAGTAGATTTAAGACTCATTTTGTGGCGAAATGTCTCACGTGTTATTTAAGTAGCACTTTCTTTTCTTCATGTTTGATCCATGTGGAAACAAAAGATCTGCGTGCGTGTTGGCCACTCGGCAACATACTTTCTAAAACGATGGGAGAACTTGACAAGTTGATTACCAAGAAAGCTACACTTATCTCCCGCAATGGGGAAAAACCCAATTATTCACGTTCGCCATTCCCCGGAGCTAGTCTGACGGCGAGGCAGCAAGCTTTGCTGAGGTCCTGGCGACCATCTTCCATTTCCTGGTACCTCTTGGACCGCCAGGGAGACACTGGTGAAAAGCGTGCTACAGAAAACAATTCCCAATTAGGAACATAATTCAATTTTGCCTGATGAATGCAGCCATCTCCCCGTGGGGAACGCAGGATACGAGATATTAGTTCAAGATCATCGCACTCATATATCCGTTTTTACACCACTCTTCATAGTAATAGTGAAATGTAAAAAAGGGACAGTTACTTGAAATGAAAAAGGTCACTATGGTGAATTATATATCTACAGGGAACTCCAGGGTATATAAAGTTTCCTTCAGTACCAAACTGCGCAATCTGTAATGTTTTCTTTTCTTACCTAGTTCTGTCTCTCTGCGTTGCATTTGGAAAACATCATTTAGATGCATGAGAGGGGATGACTGTTGCTCTCTCTCTCTCTCTCTCTCTCTCTCTCTCTCTCTCTCTCTCTCTCTCTCTCTCTCTCTCTCTCTCTCTCTCTCTCTCTCTCTCCCCACACACACACACACACACACACGCACACACACATACACATACATACACATATACACTCACACACACATACACTCACACACATACACACACACGCACACACGCGCGCGCACACAAGCACACACAGAACAAGCGGAACGAAGTTTCGTTTGTCTTATTGGCGAAATACGAAAACCTCACAGAGTAAAGAATGTTGTTCTTGACATAAAACTGTGTATTCTGTTTTCAACTTCCTCTTGATGAAGAGTAGGTCGTTTGAGGTGCTCTCCCAACTCGTTCATCGCCAGATTGTCGATGTGTGTGAAGTGTCTTAATTTCCTGATACGTGTCCATCTTCATGTTGCCGATCTGCGCCGTATCGTTTCCGAGTATGTGTTTGTACTCATTCTGGTAACTTCTCCCCCCCCCCCCCACGTTACGATAGCCATGAACGTCCCTTAGATGATGTTACCCGTAATGACTTGAGAACTGTTATCCACCTGTGCTCGGCCATTTCCTGGCGTGTTTTCACTTCTTGGATGTTTTAAAGTCGTCCAGAGTCCTATTGAATCTATTCCTCTGTTTGCTTGGCGCCTCGTCTATGCTGTTGCACGTTTTTATTCTGTCGCACTGATCCTTCAGTTGAATTCGCTGTGTGTTTTTC
>JAWQFJ010012440.1:10000-35000 GCA_034096865.1 Theodoxus fluviatilis
GCCCAGTTCAGGAAAGCCACCAACCAGAGACGCGATGACCTCCTCGTCCGACGAGAAAAAAACTCTGGAACCAGCAGAATCCCATTCGTAGTGGACTACTTCCCAGGGGCGGAAAAACTGCGACGTGGGCTGAATGACCTCCAACACCTGCTGGATGACGACAGGCGCCTCTCTCGGGCTATGCCGACTCCCCCTGTGCTGGCCTTCAGGCAGCCCCCCAACCTGAAAAGACTGCTGGTCCACAGTAGACTTTACACAGAGACACCCGCAGACGGTATGAGACCATGCAAGAAACCACGATGCGCCACTTGTGCCATTGTCAGTTCGGATAGCACGGTTACTAGGAATGCGACCGTACACCAGATCAGAGGCAACTACACCTGCAGCTCGTATGACGTGGTGTATTTGATCAGATGCCGCAGAGGGTGCCCGAATGCGTGGTATGTAGGAGAAACATGCCAGCCACTAAGGCAGCGCATGAACGGGCACCGGGCCACGATCAGAAATCGGTCGCCTCTACCTGTGGCTGAGCACTTCAATTTGCACGAGCACTCGGCATCAGACATGCTCTTGAGCGTGCTGCAAGGCAACCTGCATGACACCCGACAACGTCGCGTGGCAGAGCAGAAGCTCGTGAGAAGATTGAACACCCATCACGCAGGGCTCAACCGCGACCTGGGATTCATGGCACATTACAGATGAGGAAGCTGTACCTCACACGTGCCTCCCGTGCTCTCTGCCCGAGAGGTTGGAGTGAACTCCTCTCACCGCCTGCCGGTCATAAGTAATCCCCACCCGCTGTCTCTCTACACTACGGCCAGATGAAGGAGAGTACTCCGAAAGCTCGCCAACCACTTTCTGCCAACCACTTTCTTTGCAGGCCAGCCAACAACTTGCTTTGGGCCACAGGTCTCGTAGCCACTCCAGCAGCCACAAGCCTCCGCCGCCTGCGCCACAGCGACCAACAGAGCCGCTACCCGCAGCCGCTGGCCACAGACCTGCTGCAGCAGCCAGTCCCGCCAGGCACGACCCCAGGGGTTCACGCCTGACGGCCAGCGCTCAAGACGAAGAAACAAACGGCCCTTTTCAGGGCCGAAATTTATTTATATAAGAAAGAATACAATTTTAGTCGGAAGCTTTTGTCACGACGTATTTTTGGTACTGTTGTCAGACCGACCCCGGCTACCCTCCCTTTGTGAGTACTTTTTCTCACTTAGTGCTTTTCGTACTTGCAGGTCATCTGGACTGACCAATGGTCCACACTGCTGACCTTCACGGAGAGACGCATCATCGACGACGAGAGAGTGAGCGTGGAGCGTCCCTACACCAAGGACTGGAACCTGCACGTGAGAGACGTGCGCTACAGCGACCAGGGCCTCTACAACTGCCAGATCAACACCAGTCCCGTCAAAATCAAAACGGTCATCCTCAACGTGCAAGGCGAGTGCATCAGAGAGTTTTACACCCTGTAGACGTGACGGTGCGTGTTTCTATACATCCATGTGTGTATACATATACATTTTTGAATGAGTGCAAGTGTTTGAGTGTTGCATGAGAGTACGTGTGGTTTTTATGCGCGCGTTCTTGTGTCTGTTTATGTGCGTCTCTCTCTCTCTCTCTCTCTCTCTCTCTCTCTCTCTTCCTCCCCCACCCCCTCTCTCTCCCTCTCTCTCACACACACAGAGAGAGAGAGAGAGAGAGAGAGTGAAAGCTCAATACTTTTACCATCGACGTCCCATTTTCATTAAATTGTATTTTGAAACAGTTTTATGAGCTTCAGATGGAAACTGAATGTTCATGTACATGAAGACGAAACAACATAAAAATCACGCGTCGGCTTTCAACAAAGATATAATATACGACAACCTTACCTACAACTATCCCCGTGTTCCGTTGTAGATCATTTCACCTTTACTACGATCACGCAATCCCCCACTGCAGGTAAAGTAGTTTTCAAAATTTTCTCATGATTCAAGAAGCACATTATCATTAAAAGTGTGTGTTTTTGGAGGCCCTCTTTGGATACATGAATTCAAAAAATGATTTAACATTCAAGTTTATCCCTCTTGATCGAAGAGATAACTTAATAAAGACATTGGATCGATTTCCTGCAGTGACCTCATCCCGAAGCAGAGGTCACTTTCCTGTCAAGGTCGCGCAGCAACTAGAGCATCTTAAAAGGCGCTCTAACGCTTCATTCTAAAGTGCACCTCCTGCTGTGACTAGCAACGATTAAAACACAACGTCTTTAGTTGATTGTCATATTAAACATCGAGTTCAATGGAAGTCACTCCACGGACTTGCAAGGTGAACATGTTTGGAAACCTTGGAGTTTACAGCCATGGAAAAGGCAAACATGCCGATTGCTTTCAAATTTCGAAGAAATCCATATTATAGTGCTCTCATCACCGTGGCAGATTGGATTGTATGTCAAGGTCTGACATCTGTAGTAAACGTCGTTATATATATCCGTGCCGGTAACAAAGTAGCAAACACACATTTTGGGATTTCCCTTGACTTTCCTTTATGACTCATGATGGTTATCTCCCTTCCATTATCAATGATGATCAACTCTAATACTTTTATTAAGGTGCCTCTTTGATCAAGTGGATAAGACTGAATGTGAGATCGTTCGGGGGATTTATGTATCTAAAAAGGGCCTCCAAAAACCTCGACTTTTATTGAAAATGTGTTTTCAACGTCATAAGAAAATCCAACCAATCAGAACAACTGTACCTGCTGGGGGATGGGGTTGCGTAATGAGTCTGCTGTGTGGCAGTGAGCTGCTCTACAACAGCACGCGGGGCATGGCTCGAATTCGCTTGAGGTACGATAAGACTCACTCCCGTGGTGCAGGGTCACACATAGTCCGGTGAGTCCCAGCACACCTGCATGTTCAACGCACGTTCTCACTAGCAACGAAATAGGGGACCAGACCAGGGGGGCAGGCGCCGCTTTCATCGACCAGGGGAGGTAACTGGCACTTGGCGGAAGCTCTCGCTGTCTCGGTATTAGATCGATCCGCGCTCGCGCTGGAAGCGTGTCATAATTGCCTGTCTCCACACTGGCAGAATTAAGACAAGGCTACTCTAATCGCGGGGTCCCGGCCCTCGCCAGACAGCCACAAGGTCGCCGCGCCGCTGCTGTGGTCATTCTGTGAGTCCCCGGTGACAGCGGACGTTTGGACTGCTGACCCTTGCTCCTGATTGGTCTGGAGGCCAGAGCAAGACTGACTCACAGGCTGGACACTTGTGACACGCAGAACTGAGAGCAAAGATGAAGCTTTGAAGGGAGAACCTGGAGAAAAGCAGCACAAGATGGATTTACTGAGTCGGATATATGTTTTAGCAATGCGAGCTTTGCAGATGTGCGTACATGTACATGTATGTGCGCATACTCGTGCGCTTGTGAACGTGCATATTTGTTGCATGTGAGTGTGACTATATTTGTACCTGCGTGTTTGTGCACAGGCGGATACTTGTGTGTGTGTGTGTGTGTGTGAGAGAGAGAGAGAGAGAGAGAGAGAGAGAGAGAGAGAGAGAGAGAGAAACACACACACAACACCACACATACACACACATACACACGCACGTACGCACGCTCTCACGCACGCACACACACACACACACGCACACACACACACACACACACGCGCGCGCGCACAGAGAGAGAGAGAGAGAGAGAGAGAGAGAGAGAGAGAGAGAGAGATGTATATAATGTCCACAATGCATGCTTGCTTGCTTGTTTTTGCTCGTGTGACTAGGTGCATATGGACATCTTTTTTATTGAAGGAATTTGGGTGTAAATCACTTATTGCCTGAATAATTTACAGCTTGTTTTGGATGAATGCCCATGGATGGACGTTTACTTCTCTGTGTAGGAAAGTATATGGGAATTTTACTACTGCATGTACATGCACATCTTCGTATGCGTGTGAGAGCGCGCGTGCGCATGTGTGTGTTTTCGTGTGTGTGCTTGTGTGTTTTCGTGTGTGTGTGTGTGTGTGTGTGTGTGCACTCGCGCGTGTGTGTGAGTGTGTGTGCGTGCGTGCGTGTGCGCGCGTATGTATGTGTGTGTGTGTGTGAGTGTGTATGTGTGTGTGTGTGTGTGTGTGTGTGTGTGTGTGTGTGTGTGTGTGAGATAGAAAGAGAGAGAGAGAGAGAGAGAGAGAGTTAGTGTATGTGTGTGCCTGTGCACGCGTGTGTGTGCGTGTGTGTGTGCGTATGTGTGTGCGTGTTTGTTTTATGTGTGTGTGTGCGCGCGCGCGTGCGTGCGTGCGTATGCGTGCCTGTGCATGCAATATCTTGTCTACATGTTTGCTCGTGTACGTGTGTGTATATTTTAGTATGCGAGTGAGAGTATGCATTTTTAATTGTGTCGCAACCTTTCACAGCACTCATGTAATCACTGACTTCTCATTGTCCTTGTATACTACAGCATACACAGAATGGAACAATTATTCTCAAATAATCTGCTAAACACTCGTCCATCAGCGTTATTGCTGCACAGAGAAAGAGGCGAGGAGAATTCCTTACAAGACATATTTGGCATCACTGACAAAGTGTTCCGCATACAACAGGAGAAGAATGAAAACAACGATCGAATCTGATTAATAAAGGAACAGAGGAAAGGTTATTTTAGGTCAGGATCATGAACGTCATTTCGTATCAGCATGACACGGAGCCCCTATCGAATCTGCAATTTTG
Organism: Theodoxus fluviatilis; assembly: GCA_034096865.1. Lineage (NCBI taxonomy): Eukaryota > Metazoa > Mollusca > Gastropoda > Cycloneritida > Neritidae > Theodoxus > Theodoxus fluviatilis. The sequence goes on from JAWQFJ010012440.1 coordinate 14,707, forward strand.
TTTGAATTATATCTTAATGCATTTCTGCCACCTGTCATCGCCGAAATCCCATTTCTTGGCATCTGTGTGGGCTGAACTGAGTTTTTTCTTTTTTTTCTCCTTGGCGGGGATGACAAGTCTTCATGAATTGAAAGGATTCATTCTCAACCCTTCGCTGCCCACCATTCAACGATTAGCGAATGTTTAAGAATTCTATTCGCTGTTTCTGAACCGTCGTGGCGATGACGTTTTACCTTGTTTGTGCTCGCTTGGATACGAGTGTTTGATCTTCGCAGTGGAATACATGAACAGAGAGAGCGACCAACGTGATTAGCAGAACACACAAGCGCTCCTTTCTTTTCGTTTTCTGCACCTTGTTGGGGCGCTCCGTTTGTCTCTCATGATCGTTTTGATTTGGCAGTTGCTTTCCTTTATTGTGTCAGCACTGAGGCCCACTTTTATTCAGCGATTTCACAAATAATAGGATTTTCTCTAGTTGTATGCTACAAATACATCATGCAAAAGATCAAGTCAGTTTGTGTTGGTATCATAGAACTGCTCCAGTTAGAAATTGAGATTGTAATTTGGTGGGGTTTTGTTCATAAATATGTTTATATACTTTGTTTGTGCCTCCCGAGACTGACAAACGCCAACAAAACCATCACAGCAAAAACAACAACGACAGCATAAACAGTTTTGTTTTCATACAGTTCATTCATGTGCTCAGTAAAAATACCATCACCAAAGTCACAAAGTCAACCTCTAACAGTTTTACGGGAATTTAGTATGCAGATGCTCTTGTCATCAGAACAACCACTGAGCAAGCAGGTGAAACGATATCTATAACCTAAAAAAGTAGTAAAATGCCATGAATACATCTGGACTCACATCAACTCCACTTACAAGAACTATCACGTTGAATTTGATGGATGTAAACTTTTATAAATCGTGGTGTCTCGAAAGGCATCCATTCAACAATTACAGAATAATATTTATTAAAGTGTTTTTTTCTTCTTCTAACATGTCTATTTCAGTAAACCCTCCTCGCGTTCTTGACCCTTCAAAGTTTATCTAACCGGATCCTCTCAGATTGTTCGTGTGCTTTAGTTTCACTTGTGTGTTTGTTTGATTGTTCGTGTAATTATTCATGAGTTGCTTGTTTTGCTTGTTTGATCGTTTGCTCGTTGTTTTGTCTGTATTCAACACGTTCTAGTTTGTATTGTAAACGAAAAGTCATACGATCATTCTGTGTTGCAGTTCCCGCCAAAATCATCGGCCATTTGTCCTCGGAGGACATGAAGGTCCAGGAGGGCGAGACCGTGACTTTGGTATGCAACGTCACCGGAATTCCAATGCCCAAGGTCACGTGGTATAGGCACACGGCCAAGGAGAAGGGAGTGGAGAAAGAGAGTGAGTTCTGCCATGGCACTGATAGTAAGATTTCCATCATTTTCGCCTTCTACGCCTCTGCATCTCCCTCCCTCACCTCCTCTACCCCCCCACCCTCCACCCCCACCCCGTCCCCAACTCCCAACCCCCATTCCCCTAGGGCACGGCCGCCTGCCTCCCCTCTGCCACAGCTAGAGCTCTGGTTGGCCAGTAGATGCAGGTCACATGTAGAGCATGCGTAGAGCTGTTAGCGGAATGATTAAAGTGCTACAATTGCTCCTGCTCCCTTCAAGAAGGCATAATGTGCGATAGGACGCAAGCGGTGGTTGTTCTGCTGCTGTCTACATAAGATCCCGAGAAAACGAGTGGATGTTGGTGTACATTTTGCGTGGAGGTGTTAAATGTAGTAAATGTAGTGCTAAAACTCATCTGCTCTCTTCAAAAAGGGATAATGAAACGAAACAAATGTAGAAGAGTGGATTGTCATGTTCCTGTCTACGGAAGATTCTGAAAAAATGAGTCGATGTTAATGCAACATCTTTGCAGATATATTGTGTCATTCGGATAATTGCTCCTTGCCTCTAGTGGCCAAGTCAAACCCACGTTCAAGTTAGTTTTCTCGTGTAACCGAGCATCTGACGAGTTCCAGGATCAGTCAGGAGGATCTTGCTATCATGGAACAGTCCAGGCAGGAGTGTAGAAGCATCTCGATGAGACGACACAACAACGACGGATATTTCGTTTGGATGGCACTGGTTTCCTTTAAGTTCAAACCCTGCTCTGCACACCTCTCTTGCTTGCGTGCAGCTTTGGCATGGCCAACATTCCCGCGTACATGTCCAGCGCCTCCACAGTGGCTTGTTTTACAGATGATATGATATATAGATAACATAGCGTAGTACATGTCCACCGCCTCCATAGTGGCTTGTTTTACAGATGATATAATATATAGATAACATAGCGTAGTACATGTCCACCGCCTCCATAGTGGCTTGTTTTACAGATGATATGATATATAGATAGCGTAGTACATGTCCAGCGCCTCCATAGTGGCTTGTTTTACAGATGATATGATATATAGATAACATAGCGTAGTGCATGTCCAGCGCCTCCAGAGTGGCTTGTTTTACAGATGATGTGATATATAGATAACATAGCGTAGTACATGTCCAGCGCCTCCAGAGTGGCTTGTTTTACAGATGATATGATATATAGATAACATAGCGTAGTACATGTCCAGCGCCTCCAGAGTGGCTTGTTTTACAGATGATATGATATATAGATAACATAGCGTAGTACATGTCCAGCGCCTCCAGAGTGGCTTGTTTTACAGATGATGTGATATATAGATAACATAGCGTAGTACATGTCCAGCGCCTCCAGAGTGGCTTGTTTTACAGATGATATGATATATAGATAACATAGCCTTCATAGTGGCTTGTTTTACAGATGATATGCTTTAGCACATTGATATATATAGATAGCATAGCGTAGTACATGTTGTCAACATACGATAAGATATGCTTAGTGGTAAGTTTTAGTGCATCCACGTAAAATTTGTGACACGATGTTAGATCATCTTTTCGGGGGTGGGGGGTAGGGGGTGGGGGTGAGGTACAACTTGGTTTGCATATTCAGACTATTGCAAAACCGTACGAATAAGAGAGGCACAGATATTCCCTTGAACGCGTCTGAACATGCAAGCTCATTTGTTGAAAAGCAGTTCTGATAACGCATTACAAAACTGGGCAACAACCTCTGATATAGATTTATTGTAAGTTGCTCCGTCACGACATTCGGAGGTGAACGGACATTTACGGGAATCTAGCTGCTGTATGTGGCATTGTTTTACACGCACAGAGATTACAACGACATACAAGATAGAGTAGAAGAGAAACATCGTACATACAGCCTACGTCGATGATGATCAAAGCATGACATCCAAAGATAACAAACAAATAAATGCGCATTACATTCTATTGGTGGTTGGATCTGCAATACAGTAGTTTTTCATGTGGCTCTTGCATTTGAATACAGAGCCTCTAACTATGATTTTCGCGTCAATTGGAAGCTGGAAGAGTGTCGTTTCCCCCTAAAAGTGTAGTTTACTGAATTATTATAACTTTCAGACTTTCAGGGCTGCAACAAACACAAAAATAAGTGTACTTGGTTAAGTGAGTGACAAAATGGTTCACTCAGTTCATGAGAATGCCGTCAACTTGATGTTTCTTTTGGACCACGTTGTGTTTCACACCCACTTTATTTACCTTTTTGTTCCTTTGATTTTTCATCTCACATCATCGGTCTAGAATTTGTTCCGCGGCGAAAAATTGTCCTGTCTTTTTATCGTTTCCTTTGTCATTCCACATCTCTCGCTGTCTCTGTGTGTCTGTGTCTGTGTGTGTGCCTGTGTGTCTGTGTGTGTGTCTGTGTATGTGTCTGTGTGTCTGTGTGCGTGTGTGTGTCTGTGTGTGTGTCTGTGTGTCTGTGTGCGTGTGTGTGTCTGTGTGTCTGTCTGTGTGTCCGTCTGTGTGTCTGTCTGTGTGTGTCTGTCTGTCTGTGTGTGTATATGTGTGTCTGTCTGTCTGTCTGTCTGTCTGCCTGCCTGCCTGCCTGCCTGCCTGCCTGTTTGTCTGTGTGTCTGTCTGTCTGTCTGTCTGCCTGCCTGCCTGCCTGTCTGTTTGTCTGTGTATCTGTCTGTCTGTCTGTCTGTCTGTCTGTCTGTGTGTGTCTGCCTGTGTGTGTGTGTGTGTGTGTGTGTGTGTGTGTGTGTGTGTGTGTGTGTGTGTGTGTGTGTGTGCATGTGTCTGTCCATCTGTCTGTGTATCTGTCTGTCTGTCTGTCTGTCTGTCTGTCTGTCTGTCTGTCTGTCTGTCTGTCTGTCTGTCTGTCTGTCTGCCTGTCTGTCTGTCTGTCATTAACGCTCTCTCTCTCTCTCTCTCTCTCTCTCTCTCTCTCTCTCTCTCTCTCTCTCAATCTCTCCCATACACACACATATACACGCACAAACACACGCACGCTCACACGCAAACACACACGCACACACACACACACACACACTCTTTTCCAAACCCTTCCTTTTATCCTTCCTTCTCAGCTGTGTGGGGTGTTACAGAGATTGGAGCCAATGGCGAGGTGCTGATGATCCACAACGTGAGCCGCTACTGTGGCGACCTCTACGAGTGCGTGGCCTTCAACGGCGTGCCCCCCGCTGTCACCAGAATCATCAGGGTGGACGTGGAGTGTGAGTCTCCTCAAATGATGGCAACTGATTTGAATTGAGGACTTGAAACTGAATTAAAGTAAACTGATTCGATTGAACTGGAGAATAACACTGAGTTGAACTGCACTGAAGCGGGATCAAACTGAAAAGACTGAATTGCAGTGTTGCATTAATTTGATCGCACTGAATTGATTACGTGAATAGATCAAACCGATGAAATGAATCGATCAGGCTGATCAATTGTATGAAAATGGTTACAATGAATTGATTGAATTATATTCAATTAAATTGCATTAATATGAACTGAATCGAATCGAATCGAAATGAACTGCACCGAACTGATTGGATTGAAACCATTTGATTCGATTGAGTTGAATTGTATAGAGTGAATAAATTGAATTGAATAGAGAAGGATTAAGGTGAATAAAACTAATGTGTTTCTCATCTGTTTCTTCGCACCTGCTGTCAAATACACGTTATACGTCCAACATTTGTAAGATGGACACTTGCATCTGTTCCTCTCAGTTCCCCCTGAAGTACGCCTGCCCAACAAACGCATCGGTCAGTTCGTGGGCAAGGACACCATTCTGGAATGCGTGGTGACGGCCCTTCCTCAGGTGAGAAATCTCAAGGATTCATGAAGGATTCTCTCCCACACTGATGAGACTGCAACACCTCAGGTGCTCCACTTAGCAAATATACATTTCCATCACGTTTTTCGAGTCTACCTAATTGAAATCATTTAGCCTGGTCACTGGGAGGAAGGCAGACTTAAAAAGTATGGGACACTCGGATATATATATATATATATATATATATATATATATATATATATATATATATATATATATATATATTGCTCTCCACAATTCTGCTAATCTGTAACCATCCATGACTGAGCAAAATTATATGATATACTTAAAGGAGAGAGAGAGGGAGAGAGAGAGAGAGAGAGAGAGAGAGAGAGAGAGAGAGAGAGAGAGAGAGAGAGAGAGAGAGAGAGAGAGGGAGAGGAGGAAAGAAAGAGAGAGGAAAAAAAGAGAGAGAGGAAAGAAAGAGAGAGAGAGAAAAAAAAGAGAGAGAGGATAGAAAGAGAAAGAAGAAAGAAAGAGAGAGAGAGGAAAGAAAGAGAGAGAGAGAAAGAGAGATAGAGAGAGAGAGAAGAGAGAGAGAGAAAGAGATAGAGAGAAATAGAGATAGAGAGAAATGGAGATAAAGAAAGAGAGAGGAAGAGAAAGACAAAGAGAGAGAGAGAGAGAGAGAGAGAGAGAGAGAGAGAGAGAGAGAGAGAGAGAGAATACAGATACGCATGAGACACTGCAGGCAAAATTATCAAAATTCACAGTCCGGGACAAGCACGAAAAACTCTTCAGGATTTTATTGGCGGGTACATTCAAAAACCACTTTATAATACTCTGAATAAAGAACACGTCCTTAGGTCGTTAGGTCGTCACCTCATAGTGTCTGCCTTCTGTGCTTGCAGGCTGTCTCAGTGTGGATGAGGAACGGTGAGGAAATCCATTCCAGCAACCGATACAGACTGGAAGTCTACGAGGAGGGCTCCAACACCATCACGCTTTCGCTGAAGATTCAAATGCTGGACGCAGCAGACTTCGGAGTGTACGAGTGTATGGCCTCCAACAGGCTCGGCAAAGACAGCGAAACTATGATTCTATACGGTGGGTGGTGGGTGATGGGTGGTCTGCCTTGATGAAGTCAGTCAATCAATCAATGGACATATGGCTGCTTTTGACGTCATGATATTCGTGCTGGTCACTCTCCTCACCACCTGCACGCCCTGTCCCCACGGTCACTCTGGTGGTTTTTCCTCGCGCGGAAGTTAATAGCACTAGGTAGCGCTTAGGAGAATCGCAGACTGTAAGAAACAATATCCTACATTGAATTTTGGGGGCGCTTGACAGATACTTTTTTATGTTCACAGTCGGTAAACTATCGACCCCTATTTCATCTAAACGCGGGGCTAAGACGAACATCCCTGTACAGTCACTGATCTAGATACTCTTAAACAGAATCTGAAGAGTTTGATGCCTACATACAAAAACGTCAACATAGCGCATATAGAAATCCACTTACAACAGCGGTGATACTAAAAATCAGACGGCAATCAAATGAATCAATAGCAAACGGGCTGTTAGTAGAACCCATCTAAAACTTCGCACACATGGTCAAGATGTCAACTTTCTTCCTGCCTGTCCTTTTCAGATTATGCGCAGCATCGGTCTACCACCTCAGCACCCCCCACCTACCCTCCGTCCACGCAGACGGTCTACATAGAGAACGTGCCCCCCAGACCCCCGCTGTACCCCTCAGAGCACCACCACCAAAACAAGAAGCCGTCTGGATCCCACGTCAGCTTCGTCACGCACAACCCTCCTGAGTTCTACAAACCGCAGAACAACCACATCAACTCTGGTGAGTGCAGCAAACTTCTGCCACGGCGGATAATGAATGACAGAAGTTTTACAAGTTTCAAGTACAAGTTTGGGTGCCAGGCCCATAAAGGCAAGGCACAATTTATTCATTATCCTTGGGGGCATATGGAATATTAACAACAAAACCAACTATAACATACATAATTGGGGAAAAAAAGAAATGGAAAAAAGAAATGTATAATGAGGAAAAATTGCATAAGGAGGAAAAATACAACTCAATACACGCAACGTAAGCATTGAAATTGTGGCTTAGAGTTATTCAGTTAATGTTTTTACAAATAGAATTTAGGAATGCAACTAGTTTTGACAGTACCTTCTTCTTTCTGCTACCAAAGAGTTGCTAAAATGTTAAGCTATTTGGTCTTCTACAAAAGTAAGCTGACAAAAATTTACATCGCTCATCTTTGGAAAAAATCACAAACAAACACATAATGGTATTCATCCCCAATGTCGTCGGAAGCACATTTTGTACAAAGGCGTTCCGGTCTTTGCACATTTAGAGAACGATTTGTTTGCACTGGCAGTCTATTATTCAAGGTTTTGAATTTCATTAACGAAATACACTGTTTGTATGGCAAAATATTGATGTAATCTTCACACACAAATTCATCTTTGTACATCCTATAGTTATAAAACACATCTCTGTAAACCACTGTTGAATGTACTGGTCGCGCAAGCACCTCCTGACCTTTTCTTTAAACCAAGTTGCTGAAAAGTGTAAGTTCCCTTGCAGGGTCCAACATCCTGATATTTCTAAACTATCCAGAATGGTTTTTATGGAAGATAAATATTCTGAATCTAACAAATCTAATGAAAACATTTTATAAGAAAACCAGTATGCAATGCTTCATAAGTTATTTCGGTTCTCAGGATTTACTAATTTATACCGAAAGCACAACAATCTACGTTTAGCATTAACTTCTAAAGGTATTTTTCCCAACTCACCAAAAACCATAGCATTGGGTGTTGATTTTTTCAACTTAAATACAGTTTTATAAAAGCGAAGTTGTAATCTAGTTGCGATTTTGCATGAACTAAAGCCCCAAACTTCAGAGCCATACAACTAAATAGGAGCTATCATCTTATCAAACAGGTCAATCTGTATATCAGCTGGGAGAGACAATTTTCTACAGGTTTTCAGCAAAGAAAACATTGCTCTCTCTCTCTCTCTCTCTCTCTCTCTCTCTCTCTCTCTCTCTCTCTCTCTCTCTCTCTCTCTCTCTCTCTGTGTGTGCGTGCGTATGCTGGTGGTCTCTAAAACACACACACGCACCAGCATACGCACGCACACACAGAGAGAGAGAGAGAGAGAGAGAGAGAGAGAGAGAGAGAGAGAGAGAGAGAGGGGGGGGGAGTCGAAAGAGAGAAAAGGGAAAAAGAGAAAGATAGAACGAGAGAACGAGAGAACTAGAGGAGAGAGAGAGAGAGAGAGAGAGAGAGAGAGAGAGAGAGAGAGAGAGAGAGAGAGAGAGAGAGAGAGAGAGAGAGAGAGAGAGAAGGGGGGGTTGCACGTAGGGAGCTGTTTACTCATCCGGTGAACAGAAAGTAAAATTTAAAAGCCACTTGAGGCACAGACTGGAATGAAAAATTACTGTACAAAAGCAACGCCAATATTTTTTACCCCTTAAACGAGGAAAAGACGTTATTTTACCCGATAGCTACTGCTGTCTTCTCGCTCAGTTTAGAAGGTTTTTCAGTACATGTAGAATAGACAATGCTATTATTTCTTTAGCTTGTCGTTTCTTTGCTAGATTGCTCGTTCTTCCTACCACAGTGTGGTGAACATATTGATGTAAGTGCATCGATCTGATGATGGCTGATCAAAAGCTGTACTGGCGCAATTAGCATAAAAAACATAATTGATGTAACCATTCCAGATTATCCAGAATACGGCCCGAATATTCGTACTTAGTCTAGGATGCAACTGCATGTTCCTCAGGGGCATTTATTTTGTGTACTTTAACAATATCTCGTCACTTCCTCTTTAGCGAACTTAGGATTGTGATCCATGGGAGGCAACTCTATCATACGCGTAGCACGGGGACCTCAGCGTGCAAAGGGGAACAACTTCTTACGGAAAGAAATACCTTCGTCAGCGTTTGCAGTATTTTCCAACTAGAATGTAACTCGTTCCTGCCTTGATTGACCTTCTTGATAATACACTTCTTAATTAATGGTAAAGTTTTTCACGCAGTAATTATTCAACATGATTACTTGTTTGATTTTTTAAAATTTCATTCTCACCAGCAGATATTCGATTATACTTGTTTCATCATAATTATTATGACCAAGCGGTTAGCGTGGTTAGAACTGCAGTCGCTTGCGGCCTGTGGGTGCGATGTTCGAACCCTCGCGGATTCTGGAGTTGCATCCTCGAACAAGGTGCTGTACTCACATTGCTTCTCCCCGCCCAGGAGTAAAACGGGCACCTGTGAGGGTTGAGCTGGAAAATTGTGAAAGTTAACTTCGGCGCGTTCATCCGCAGCCTGGTTGCATGCTCCCCAGATTGCATGCTCCCCATGTTACATGCTCCCCAGGTTGCATGCTCCCCAGGTTGCATGCTCCCTAGGGAGTTGAGATGGTGTTGGGGTGATAAAAGAGGTAGCCCGATGACCAGGGGATAAATGTGTGCGGTTTGAGCACCCACCAATGGGTGGAATAGTAGCAATATAAAAAGGACACTTTAAAAATATCAGCACGATCATTGTCTTCGTCATGCCTATAGCCTGTTCAAACTGTCACCTGTTAGAAAGGTGTCCTTTGTTTCAGTGGCGTGTAGTTATTGCTTGTCGTTTTTCTTTTCAGTGTCTGACCCTACTGGACGTACGCTGGAAATCAACCACCTTGATTCATCTTCCTCCTGCACTGCTTCGCTATTGGCCATCGTCATGGGAGTAACGTTCTCATTGGCTGTCGCTTCGATGACGTCATGACCATTCCATAGGTGTGTCGAGGAGTAGGAGGACCTCGACAGTGACGTGTGTGTGGTGATGTCTCCCAAGTGCTGTGTGGAAGTTCTGCTGTGTATGGGTTCTCAAGAATTTGGAAAGATAACAACCACCCAAGAAAAGCTACCAAAACATAGGAAAAAGAGATACATTTCTTCAGAGTTCATTTTTGATGAATCTGTCTACATTGATAGAGCCATCGTCTGTGGTCTATGTCTCGTGCATGTATGGCTAATATTTGGGGGGACTTCTGTAAGTGTGTCTTTTCGTACGTTCGCCACCGCAATGGTCACCGCAGAGGCATTCCGTCGACAGCAAGAACGGCGGGCAACATAAAATGTATGCAAATCAAAGTGTTCAACAAAAACTGGAGTTCATTCCACTACGCCATTGCATCCAGTGCAGGAGTTTTCTGCATGTTTATGCAAAACACAGAGACAGAAACTTGTCAAAGTGGTCAATTTCAGGCGTCATATGCAAGGAACAAAAGGTATGGACAAAATGCATAAAGGTGTTTGTGGTCCGCATCACGTCAGGCGAACTCCAGTGGGTAGTTCACAACTCTGTGAGTTTGGGGGAAACAAATCGGGTCTCAAAGATCGCATACAGGCCTGCCCCCTGTCGCCTGTTGCTACTTGAAGTCTCCCCAGGCTGACCATCTGGATCAGGCCCTGAAAACCCAGAAGCCGTGAACTCCAGCTTTTGAGGGAAGTAATAAGCGGCTCTGGACGTGTGTCTCACCCAGTGGAAGCATTAACTGTCGGCTATGAGAACGCAAACTGAGGACATGTTATCTTTGAGATAGCAAGCATCATTGAGCCATGACCAGTTGTGTCATCCCCTCTGAATTGTTTTACTTCATTCATGACTGCAGGCGCACGTGCACTTTGCCCTATTTGTTTGCACCCTTTTATCCATAAAGTGATGATATTGTTCTCAGTGCAGGGTAACTTCCAGTCATAATTTAATGTCAGTTTTATTTGCATATGCTGACAACTGTACATTGTATGAATACACGTTTTATTTGTATGCTGTGGCAAAGGTCATACAGACAGGCACATCACGAATTTGTGCCGAGTTTGAGACGGACGATGTTAACAATTCAACATCCTATCGCCAGAGAAAGGCTACAGTTGAGTCAGTACAGTTGACAGCCGAATTGGACAACAGAGCATAAACATGCAAGTTCCGTCAGAGAAATAACAACTTTTCACTACTTTGGATGCTGTCCTTCTGACTGAGAGCATGAAACTGTTGCTTCCTTTTGAAACTATCGTTGCAGTTTCATACGTCTTTACCCAATGATTGCAAGAACAAAGAAAACCCAGCCATGTCAAGGATTGTATATTTCGAAATATGCATGATCTTCGAAGAACGTGAGCTTGAAGCAGGGGCAAGACTATTCTACATTCCATTTCTCAATGTCACGGTTTGCCGGTGAGTGAATGTTTAGATATTTGCAGTCAGCTTGAATGAAGAAAAGTACAGCCTTGGATAGCTTGTGCCAGGTTCCATGGATTCAAATTTTAAAGAATAGTGCGTGATGAAGAAAAGGAAACTTTTTTGCGATTGTGGTGGTGAAATCTTCAAAGTACAGAAAAAACCATGCATTCGTCGTCGGGATAAATACTCCTATGTTTGTTGAACTGTGTCCAGAAGAAAACTGTGTCAGGGATCAATTGAAAGGTTCATGTGGTAAATCGAATCTGCACATTCAATATTTGAACTCCTCGTTGTTGTTGTAAAATGTACAGACAAAGAACAAAGTCTACTACAACCAGTGATGAAAAGCGGTGCAGCCACTCGTGTGAAATGGTTCACTTTTGTACGCATGTGTTTCAAAAGTGCGGAACTCATTGATAGATGTTCCGTCTTAGAGGACGCCGGAGAATTATTAAAAAAGCAAGGAAAGATTACTCTGCCAGCACACCGCGGATGACTAGAGTTGCTTCCCTTGGAGTTCCCTGTAATAATGTCCACTCATAACTGTGTACGTGTAGCACATTCGCGAGGAACACAATCAAAACTGGAAGGAAAAACCTCTACGCAGAAACCAGAGGAAAGTTTTCGTTGAAAATCTAGTTATCAAAAGGGTTGTCTGCCAGCGTTATAAAGGAACCATACATAACGACGAAGAATTGATCAAACATTCTCGTGTAGGCTACTGTGCGATTTTTGCATCAGACACTGATTTGGAAAGCCATGTCAACGTTCTCTCGGAGTACTGCAGAGGATTTATATACAAATAGTCTTCAATAGCGTTCTCCCTGCTGGCTGTCTTTTGGGTCTGGTCACCTTGCAACTTGGCAACATGATAATCGACTACGGCAAAGTTGTATGATTGCTTCTTCTCGATATTGAAAATTCAATCAACTATGAAACACTCATCTGACTTTCAAGGGGAAAATGTCGATCGTTTGATGGCTTTGGTAGTGTTATATTCGTGGTATTCACTTCACTCTTGTTGTTGTTGGAGCCAAAGATGTCTGTGAACGTGAAAATTAATACACTTTGTTGGTTGTTGGTTTCGTTGTTTTCATTGTCTATCAAAAGTAGATTCATTGCAACACGGCATGTTGTCGAGATGCAGATTGAGTTGATTCAATATGAATTCTGTTGAAATCTGCGCTCACCGATGAAAATCAAACAGCAAAATATGTCCACACCCGCCACCTCATGTCTATAATGTAACCTGCATGTTGCAAAAATATATGAGTCGTGTAACCTGTTGTAGTAGAGATGATAACTTGTTAGCATGCATATAACGCTAAAAAATGATAAAATCCAGAAGCAACTTTTTTAGGACGCATCAGCCTGACACGAATGACATCCGCATCTCTGCTTTGAAATAGTACTGAATATGAAAACGTAGTTATATTTCATATCTTCTTAGAGTATAGTGTAGGATGAGCGCTTTTAACCTGTGCTGTATTTAATCATTTAAATGTCATTTGATTGAATGTCTCACATATTTCTTACTTAGTCACCATACATTTGTACCATACGCTCATTTATATACAGTTTGCATATGCTGTATACATCTTCTAAGGTTGTGCCACTGGAGAAGACGAGGAACTATGAGTAGCAGTCCTTTCGATGAATTGTACATGTACATGCTCATCGAACAAACATCAGTGCTCGTGAATATTTGTTTATACTTCCGTTTCTGGTCCAGAATCATTCCAAGCGTGGCCACAGTAGTCTCTCTGGATGATTCTCTGATAGTAACTGTACATCTTGTAGGGACGTTTGTGTCTAGAAGTATCCTGCATAAGTCTGAATTACACTGACTGACCTGATTTTGAGTTTACTAGGGTAGCCGATTCATTTGCGCACCACTACGGACAGTAAGCCGTCGTTTCAAGCTATGTCCATCCTTGGAAATTTCATATAGGCGATGAATAGTAAAATGCGATGCTGACAACGTAATAAAACTAACGAAAATACTTCTCTTACTGCAAAGCCCTGCAATTTTATGACAGAAAGGAAAGTCTCACTGTGTGTGTGGAATGGATATCTCCACTGTCTCAACATTGCCTTGCACCACATTCAATGACTCAAGCAGCTCGCCTTGTTAAGCCGTCACCACTTGATCTTTGCAGTGATGCGATTGCAATTTAGATTCAAATGATAAACAGGTTTGCGATCAGTGTTTTCGAAAGCAACGCTTGAGTAAACATGAGATTGTTCAGCACTTGCAGTGTGCGCACGAGACTGAGCATCCCCGGAAACTGAGATCCAAGGGAAATAACTCCTACGACCTAGGTTATACAGGGCCCGTGCAAGAAAGAGGGGAAGCGGCATCATACAGCGATTCCTTTCATACAAGGGGCAGATGCGCGGTACTCCAGGTGTATACGCGTATTCGTACATGTGCACATAAATGCACGTGGTTACGCACATGTCGAGACACACAAACACGCATGCACAAACACGCGTTGCATTGCTTCAAGCATGCGGGTTCATATCACGGGCGCCTTTGATTACGTCAATCACTCACGCAGCCGCCTACTTGCCATACCCAGATCCAGCCCCACAGTCAAAATAACTATGTTCACTACACAGATACATCATCGAGCGCTTTCATGTTGCATGTAGTCGCTCGAGAGGTTGTGACTCCAAGTCGATGCAAGTGATTATTTCTTTAAAAAAATTAAAGTAGGCCTACATGTATTAGCAACGTATCAGTGAACAACATATCAAATGTTTTACTTATATATTACTAAAGACTGATCTTCAGCTTGAAGAAATAAATGCTTGGCGAGCAAAAGTGACTTGGTAAAGCCTCAGATACAGCTACGAAGTAAGAAAAAGATAATTGAGAGAACGATGACAGTGAATTCAGTGTTTCTGTCTACATTTATTGATAACACTGTAATGAATGTATGCCCTCGAGGACAGATCCACGCATACATGTAGAGTGATAGATTACTGACTCACTTTTGGCATGCAATGATATCTTGACTCCGAATCGTCATTGAACTAGATTCCGGATATGCTGAACAATAATTAGTTGAGTGAAGAATTAAACTTTCTCTAAAACTTAAGAAAAAATTGTTTTCTTCACAAGGTAGAGTTTCCCACTAGTTTGTCAGAATTCATTTTCATAACTTCCCTCCTTCCAGGAGCCAGCACTAAGATGATATCACACATCTCAAAGTAACTCATAAGTTGAAGTCACGTGAAAATTGTTTATTCAACTCCATTACGAAGAAAGCAGTATGAATGAACACTGTCCTATCAACCAGTTGAGGGAAAACAGTAAATACTGTTTTCTGGTTATTTTGTATTTCCTGAAAGTATACCCATCTGCATCTCTTGTGATTGTCGCACACGTGAAATATCACAAAACTATCCCAGTGAATTCTGCTATATTTCATAAATAGATCAGCAAAACGTGACTCGTAAAATATTCCATTTGTGAAAAACACCTGATCACGTATAGCGTATCCGTAGCAACAGACACGAAACAGATGTCAACAATTTATTAGTGAGTTGATTATATTCGTCAGCACAAATAGAAAAAAATCAATCTTGGGAAACCAATCAAAGACATTGTAATCGAAGGCTGGCTATTCCTGCAAACCTATGCATTGGGCAAAGTATAAGATATGATTCATGTATAACATTTGATATATAGCATATTGTGTTCCTTGCCATAATCACCACAGCGACCACCACTACCTTAACTCAGACCAAACACAACCACTACCACTAAACTCACCACCACCACCACTACTACCACTACTGTCTCCATCATCACTACCGAAACCAGCATCACTACCAATAATGACCCTCCACCACAAAATGAGTCGGATGTTCTCCTTTGGAAAATCTGAGCTAGCTATGCATATGATCCTCAAGTGGAGATATATACGTTTCCTAAGATGTTAATTGCTTGAAATAAGGATGTATACTGACACAGTTATGAGCTGCTGAAGATCGGTACGCAGTGGTATGACATTTTGAGAAAATGGATTTTAAAGTTTAAAAAAGTATTCACATGTTGTCAGCATGTTGGAAACAAAAACACATGCACACTCACAAATACTAAGAAAGAAAAGGAAAGGAAAGAAGTACTGGAGGGGAATGGAAGAGGTGTGGCATTGTGGATGTTGTAGATCGTTTAGGGTTTAAGGTAGTGGTGGGGGTGACGATAGCAGAGATTTGAAATGATGCAAGGAGCCTTTTTGTTTGACCTGGACATTCGAGAAATTGTACTTAAACAAAATGACCTAATTTTTCTTCGTATTTACTTGGTGTTATATATATATATATATATATATATATATATATATATATATATATATATATATATATATATATATATATATATAAAGCGTTGGCATTTTGTTTAAAGCAACGAAGTTTGTTATCATCGTGGCTCTTTTGAATCTGGTCTGTCAGGTCGGCTGAGAGCTAGGCTGCTGCCGATGGAAAGCTAAGAAAAACATGATGTTGAGCTACAAACAAATTGATGTAGTTTCCAAATTCGATCGAATTCTCCATACTGACATACCTAACCCCCCGCCCTGGAAACTCGCATATCACGATCACTTTTACAACCACAGCCACTATCACACCACCACGAGAGGCACCACAGCCACTATCACACCACCACGAGAGGCACCACAGCCACTATCACACCACCACGAGAGGCACCACAGCCACTATCACACCACCACGAGAGACACCACAGCCACTATCACACCACCACGAGAGGCACCGCAGCCACTATCACACCACCACGAGAGGCACCACAGCCACTATCACACCACCACGAGAGACACCACAGCCACTATCACACCACCACGAGAGACACCACAGCCACTATCACACCACCACGAGAGACACCACAGCCACTATCACACCACCACGAGACACACCACAGCCACTATCACACCACCACGAGAGGCACCACAGCCACTATCACACCACCACGAGAGACACCACAGCCACTATCACACCACCACGAGAGGCACCACAGCCACTATCACACCACCACGAGAGACACCACAGCCACTATCACACCACCACGAGAGACACCACAGCCACTATCACACCACCACGAGAGGCACCGCAGCCACTATCACACCACCACGAGAGACACCACAGCCACTATCACACCACCACGAGAGACACCACAGCCACTATCACACCACCACGAGAGACACCACAGCCACTATCACACCACCACGAGAGACACCACAGCCACTATCACACCACCACGAGAGGCTCCACAGCCACTATCACACCACCACGAGAGACACCACAGCCACTATCACACCACCACGAGAGGCACCACAGCCACTATCACACCACCACGAGAGACACCACAGCCACTATCACACCACCACGAGAGACACCACAGCCACTATCACACCACCACGAGAGGCACCACAGCCACTATCACACCACCACGAGAGACACCACAGCCACTATCACACCACCACGAGAGGCACCACAGCCACTATCACACCACCACGAGAGGCACCACAGCCACTATCACACCACCACGAGAGGCACCACAGCCACTATCACACCACCACGAGAGGCACCACAGCCACTATCACACCACCACGAGAGGCACCACAGCCACTATCACACCACCACGAGAGACACCACAGCCACTATCACACCACCACGAGAGGCACCACAACCACTATCACACCACCACGAGAGACACCACAGCCACTATCACACCACCACGAGAGGCACCACAGCCACTATCACACCACCACGAGAGGCACCACAGCCACTATCACACCACCACGAGAGGCACCACAGCCACTATCACACCACCACGAGAGACACCACAGCCACTATCACACCACCACGAGAGACACCACAGCCACTATCACACCAGCACGAGAGACTCCACAGCCACTATCACACCACCACGAGAGGCACCACAGCCACTATCACACCACCACGAGAGGCACCACAGCCACTATCACACCACCACGAGAGGCACCACAGCCACTATCACACCACCACGAGAGGCACCACAGCCACTATCACACCACCACGAGAGGCACCACAGCCACTATCACACCACCACGAGAGGCACCACAGCCACTATCACACCACCACGAGAGACACCACAGCCACTATCACACCACCACGAGAGGCACCACAGCCACTATCACACCACCACGAGAGGCACCACAGCCACTATCACACCACCACGAGAGACACCACAGTCACTATCACACCACCACGAGAGGCACCACAGCCACTATCACACCACCACGAGAGGCACCACAGCCACTATCACACCACCACGAGAGGCACCACAGCCACTTTCACACCACCACGAGAGGCACCACAGCCACTATCACACCACCACGAGAGGCACCACAGCCACTATCACACCACCACGAGAGGCACCACAGCCACTATCACACCACCACGAGAGACACCACAGCCACTATCACACCACCACGAGAGGCACCACAGCCACTATCACACCACCACGAGAGACACCACAGCCACTATCACACCACCACGAGAGGCACCACAGCCACTATCACACCACCACGAGAGACACCACAGCCACTATCACACCACCACGAGAGACACCACAGCCACTATCACACCACCACGAGAGACACCGCAGCCACTATCACACCACCACGAGAGGCACCACAGCCACTATCACACCACCACGAGAGGCACCACAGCCACTATCACACCACCACGAGAGGCACCACAGCCACTATCACACCACCACGAGAGGCACCACAGCCACTATCACACCACCACGAGAGGCACCACAGCCACTATCACACCACCACGAGAGGCACCACAGCCACTATCACACCACCACGAGAGGCACCACAGCCACTATCACACCACCACGAGAGGCACCACAGCCACTATCACACCACCACGAGAGGCACCACAGCCACTATCACACCACCACGAGAGGCACCACAGCCACTATCACACCACCACGAGAGGCACCACAGCCACTATCACACCACCACGAGAGGCACCACAGCTGCAAGCATTAAACCTCTGCCAACTCAACGACGAGTACAGAAACGACATCAACAGCAATAATAACAATAAGAACTCAAAGAGGTGGCTGCAACAGCAGCTGCAGCAGTAGCAGCAGTAGTAGCAGTAGCAGCAGTAGCAGCAGTAGAAGCAGTAGCAGCAGTAGTACCAGTAGCAGCAGTAGCAGCAGTAGGAGAAGCAGTAGCAGCAGTAGTAGCAGTAGTACCAGTAGCAGCAGTAGTACCAGTAGCAGCAGTAGCAGCAGTAGTAGCAGTAGCAGCAGTAGTAGCAGCAGTAGCAGCAGTAGCAGCAGTAGTAGCAGTAGTAGCAGCAGTAGGAGAAGCAGTAGCAGCAGTAGGAGAAGCAGTAGCAGCAGTAGTAGCAGCAGTAGCAGCAGTGGCAGCAGTAGTAGCAGTAGTAGCAGCAGTAGAAGAAGCAGTAGAAGCAGTAGGAGAAGAACCAACAACAACAGCAACTCTCTCAGATTTCAGACGTTTCCCATCAAACCAGAAGAAAGACACGAGTCCTGGAATCGTTATGCATGAAGTGGAGATACTCCGCCGTAACTATGGCAACAGCCTGCTCAATCTATTCGTCAGAGGAGGACGCGACAGACTCTTGGGAAAGAGCGACGCAGATGAATGCATGAGTGGCCCGAAAGTGTGTTCGTCCTGTAGCTGTGTTGTCGCATAGAATGCATGATCAGAATGCCATGCAGTCTCGTCAGACGATCGTCCACAGGCATCGACAAAAAGCTGTTCGTAGTGGAACCTTAGCCGACACACTGACGTGCAGTGGATTTTCACCTTATGAGGCACCTTTACGCCTGCTCTCCATTTGACACTTAGAATGAATGGATGGATGGATGGAGTCTTACGGCCTATCAGCATTTGAAGGCTATGTAAGGCCATTAGGCACGAAACTCACTAGAATGGTCAAGAGTAAGGAAGACGCGGTGGGTCAGTTCTGACCCCCAACCCACAGGGGACTTTTGACAACTGGAAAGTGCACAACAGGGGCATCAGGATGGCCTGCACTTATTCCTCTCCTAGGGGAGGCCGTTTGTCTGTCTGAGCCGATACAGAACCCTTTCCAGAAGTCACACATGAAAAACATATTCCATCTCTCGTATCGCTTTCTAAACAAACATTATTTCCTAAGTATGGAGATACGAGCCGGCAATTCCACTGTTGTCGCCACCGTCTCTTCTTCTCGGACGACATGTTTCAAATAATGTGTATGTGTGTTTGTGTTTGTGTGCGTATGTGTGTTTGCGTGTGTGAATGTGAGTGTGTTTGTGTGTGTGTGTGTGTGTGTGTTTGTGTGCGTGCGTGTGTGTGTTTGTGTGTGTGTGTGCGTGTGTGTGTGTGTGTGCGTGTACGTTTCCGTGTATGTAAGCGTGTGTGTGTGTGTGTGTGTGCCTCTGTGTGTGCCTCTGTGTGTGTGTGTGTGTGTGTGTGTGTGTGTGTGTGTGTGTGTGTGTGTGTAAGAGAGAGAGAGAGAGAGAGAGACAGACAGACAGACAGACAGACAGACAGACAGACAGACAGACAGACAGACAGACAGACAGACAGACAGACAGACAGACAGACAGACAGACAGTCAGACAGACAGACAGACAGACGGACGGACGGACGGACGGACGGACGGACGGACGGACGGACGGACGGACGGACGGACGGACAGACAGACACGCAGACACACAGACAGACACACAGACAGACACGCAGACACACACATATACAGACAGGCGTACAGAGACAAAGAGACAGAAAGAAAGACAGAGACATACAGAGAAAC
>JAWQFJ010012440.1:45000-47500 GCA_034096865.1 Theodoxus fluviatilis
AAGAAACAGTCATATTCCTTGAAGAAAATCATAATTGTAGACAGCTCACGTGTGGGGGTGACTAGCTTCTCAGTGTTCCGATGATTACTGTTGTCGAGTGTAAAAATTGTATCTTGAAAGAAGGTTTCGCGCGCATTTGTATGGAATGATATTGATATGTGCGCATTTGTATGGAATGATATTGATATGTGCGCATTTGTATGGAATGATATTGATATGTGCGCATTTGTATGGAATGATATTGATATGTGCGCATTTGTATGGAATGATATTGATATGTATGGAATGATATTGATATGTATGGAATGATATTGATATGTATGGAATGATATTGATATGTATGGAATGGTATTGATATGTATGGAATGATATTGATATGTATGGAATGATATTGATATGTATGGAATGATATTATATGTATGGAATGATATAGATATGTGCGCATTTGTATGGAATGATATTGATATGTATGGAATAATATTGATATGTATGGAATGATGTTGATATGTATGGAATGATATTGATATGTATGGAATGATATTGATATGTATGGAATGATATTGATTTGTATGGAATGATATTGATATGTGCGCATTTGTATGGAATGATATTGATATGTATGGAATGATATTGATATGTATGGAATGATATTGATATGTATGGAAGGATATTGATATGTATGGAATGATATTGATATGTGCGGCGATGTATTGACGCCAAATCTGACGGGATTTCGCATTTGTGTAAATAAGTTATCAGTCTGAAATATTTTACATTTTTTGATTGAATGATCATTTTTACACCGATTCTGGTTGCCTGACGGCTAAAAACAAGTCTATTGCAGTGTTGCAGTGAGTGACTTTTCCACGATGTGAAAACGTTGACTAGTTAGAATTAGGGAACATCCTTTCGGTGCCAACACGATATCGATCTGCAGGAATGCGCCTGAGACACTCTTTCACGCGTCATCGGCAGTCAATCATGCTACCTTACATCGTACGGAATGGGATCTAAATGGAGGTAAACAGTACATAATTCGACATTTACAATCTATAAACTCTTCTTTAACAGATACTCTCTTTATGTCTAGAGAAGAAAGATTGAGAAGAGAAAACAATGTTATTTACATGTGCAATGATCTGCAATTGAAAACAGACACAACACGAATCGACATGTATGTATGTATAGAATATATTTTCAGAAAATACTTTGATTTCGAAAAGAAAACACAAAGGGAAAATACGAACTGTATTTAGCAATTATTCACCAAATAGTGCTAGGAGCGTTGACATTGGCCACGTGTTACAGTACATGTACTTTGCGCGTTGTTTACAGGGAGCCTCCTACGGCTAAAACAGTTTAATTTCTTTTACTGTATATTAAGCCATGAAAATAAAGTGTTTTTCTATGAATAAATCAGTTTTACATTTCCTGAAAGATCCTTATTTGACAAGAAAGTTCAAAGTTTTTAATTTTAAAACTATCAAACGCGTATCGTCCGTGACACGGCATTCCCTAGGTACCAAAACACTGTCTAGGAAATAGAGAAAATGTGCATAAACGTTTGTAGTGGGTGGCTCTTGGGCTTCAACCACTTTACGTTCATAAACAGTTTAGCAAACTTTCGGATCCACAGTCAATGCTCACCCAGTCGCCTACGTTTATGTACTGACGTGCAGCATTCCCTCCCATCTCAAAACAACATAGTCATTCTCAGTCGCCGTTTATTTATTGTCTTCATGCTTGCAGCCAGCCAAAGACACAAAAAGCAGTCATCACCGAAGACGGGACAACCGAGAACACAGCAACACTTTTGCCTCCCTGCAGACTAGGGGGAGGGGATGCTCGGGGGGGGGGGGGGGGGGGGAGGGCGGGAAGACGAGGCTGCTGTCTGTGCCGTCACGCCAGCTTGCCCCTCCTGGCCCTCGTCATGGGAGAGGGCAATCGATGGCTCCATTCTCATGCAGATGACCTGTCGCCAGGGAGCACGCTTTGCAGGAGCGACACTGGCCACACCGCCATGTCTGCTGCCCTGCACTGGGTGGGCTGCCTCAATAAGCCCCTCTGATTGACGACCCCCGGGGACCCATGACTATCAGTGGGCGTCGTGTCTCCGAGCCTGTGATCCAAGACCCGCCAATTTTCACGGCGCCCCCTGGGGCCGCGTTCGCTCGCACTCCGCGACTCTGGTTGACCAACTGCTCGGGTTGCATCGCGTCGGATGAGCCTGAGACACTTCTAAAGTGATGGACACGATCGAATTTGTAGGTTCAGTGATCTGCATCCCTTGAATTAGCTCGTAAGGATTATGTCGTGTTTGTTGATGAGTGCTCTTCCTCTTAACTGCACTGTTTCTGAATTCGAGACAAATATAAATATCCGGTGAAAGACAGGCGGAAGTTGCGAAAATGGCCCTATTCCTCTACATTTTTTCATAATGAAAAGGCACCGATGGACATGAAAATAAAGAAGTAAGTGTTAAAATCACCTACTTCACAAC
>JAWQFJ010012440.1:65000-70000 GCA_034096865.1 Theodoxus fluviatilis
CGGTAAAAAAATAGCAATCACAGACAACATTTGACAGGGTGTGCGGAGTGCATGATGCATTTGTCATTCTCACAGCTGGTGGAGCGAGGGTGCATGTGTCATTCTCACAGCTGATGGAGCGAGGGAGCATGTGTCATTCTCACAGCTGGTGGAGCGAGGGTGCATGTGTCATTCTCACAGCTGATGGAGCGAGGGTGCATGTGTCATTCTCACAGCTGGTGGAGCGAGGGTGCATGTGTCATTCTCACAGCTGATGGAGCGAGGGTGCATGTGTCATTCTCACAGCTGGTGGAGCGAGGGTGCATGTGTCATTCTCACAGCTGATGGAGCGAGGGTGCATGTGTCATTCTCACAGCTGATGGAGCGAGGGTGCATGTGTCATTCTCACAGCTGGTGGAGCGAGGGTGCAATGTGTCATTCTCACAGCTGATGGAGCGAGGGTGCATGTGTCATTCTCACAGCTGATGGAGCGAGGGTGCATGTGTCATTCTCACAGCTGATGGAGCGAGGGTGCGTGTGTCATTCTCACAGTTGATGGAGCGAGGGTGCATGTGTCATTCTCACAGCTGGTGGAATGAGGGAGCATTTGTCATTCTCACAGCTGATGGAGCGAGGGTGCATGTGTCATTCTCACAGCTGATGGAGCGAGGGTGCATGTGTCATTCTCACAGCTGATGGAGCGAGGGTGCATGTGTCATTCTCACAGCTGATGGAGCGAGGGTGCATTTGTCATTCTCACAGCTGATGGAGCGAGGGTGCATGTGTCATTCTCACAGCTGATGGAGCGAGGGTGCATGTGTCATTCTCACAGCTGGTGGAGCGAGGGAGCGTTTGTCATTCTCACAGCTGATGGAGCGAGGGTGCATGTGTCATTCTCACAGCTGATGGAGCGAGGGTGCATGTGTCATTCTCACAGCTGGTGGAGCGAGGGAGCGCTGAAATCGCGCAGTTCGCTGAGGGAGAGAAATGTGACGTCACTCGGATCGTGGCGGGAAGCAGGTGGAGTGCAGTGGATGTGTCGATGGTTGCAAAATGTTTGCTGTCTTTTTCTTTATGTGGGAGAGGCAAAGGCTGCTGAGAGATGCTTATAGGGGCATGCGTTTTAATCTCGCAGCTTGTATCACTTCGCGTGGCAGTCTTCCAGATTGTCATTTGATAGGAACGCCCAGTAGCAGTACAGACAGAACAGCTTGTACTACAGCTTCGGTTAAGATTTTCATCACCTTTTGATCCCAGAAACGTATCATCGGTATCTGGGGTTCAAAACACTTCACGCTTTACTCCCTGATCGCCGGGCCGCTTGATCAATCCTCTGCTGGCACCTGACGACAAACAACGTGACAGAAGGATATGGCGTACATAATCAGGCATCGACACCTTCTGTACTTCCTGAGAAGTACTCCAATCCTCTGCTGGCTGCTTAAAGACTTCATCGCAGTACTTAGCAACATAACTGCCCTCACAGGTACCCGAGTTTAATCCTTGGTGGGCAGAGGTAAAGCAAACAAGCACCTTGCCGGAGAACGCAGCTCGAGGTTTTGCGCAGCCTCGAACGCCGTTACAGCCAGCCGCGAGCCACCGTGGGAGAGCACTCTGACCATTGGACTAGAGCCGCAACCGTTGCTGTTGGCGTCAGAAACCCTGCTAGTGTCCTGGCTTGCTCTACTCTACGCTTCGGGGGGGGGGGGGGGGGGGACCGAGGTGAATCCTCGCAGTGGATGCTTAACTGTCCCAATCTGATTCCATCAAATGGCGGCTGTTTGTCATCGACGCAGGGAGCATGCCGTTCCTGGGCCGCCATCCAATCAGACGCCTTCCCGCCAAGAAGCTGCGCGGCCCCTACGGGAGCCCGGAGAAATATTTGCCCCCGACTTACAAAAACCTCGCGCCCGAATCCCTGGGGTACAAACCAGATTAGCAGACTAGGAGGTTTGCAGATAAATCTGGGGAAGTTACTCCCCGATCCTTGATTCCCATCGACAGTTTGTTCCCTAGAAATCCTTATCCGATTACCCTCAGTAGAAATCTAATAGACTTAACTCCAAATCGTTTGGTTCTCCCCTCTTCAATTTTTGAAGATTTCAAAGTGCTGATTCAAGCAGCTGTGGAAATAATCTCCTTTAAAAAATCTAAAGTTTTTCCTTCATGCTTCGGCAAACTAACCAAGCATTCAAGAAGACTAAAGTGGCTATAGCCTCTTGCTTTGAGTCCAACGAATTTGTCATCGCTTCGTTCACATTGTTACAGCAGCTAACGTTCAGCTCTCATTTTGCTGGGGGTGGGTGGGGGTAGGGGTGGGGGGTGGGGGGTGGGGGTGGGGGTAGCTGCAAAGATATTCCCATATCTCTACGTGACCTATTTTCAAATGACAAAGTAAACAGCATACGTAATTCTTAATATTTGATGGCTGATGGAATCGCCCACGGGGTGTTTGTTAGCTGGCTTTGCCATGTCAGAAATAAAATCATGTCTGTTAGAGTATGACTAAACCCTAACTGTACCGTTTCTTGAATGTTCTACATGTATGTGCCTGGGGTTATCAGTTTTCATTTGCTGGAGGACTGGATGAGCTCATGCACGCAGTCATATAAGGGACTGTAACTTTTAAACGCTCATGGCTTGATACAAAAAAAGGGACAGAGAGAGAGAGAGAAGAAGGAGGTAGAAGATGGGATTGGGTTGAATTAGGGAGGTCAAGTGGGAGAGGGGTAGGACAGGAGGAGGGAAGAAGAATTTCCGCCCAAGAACACCCCTACATGCATTTACAACCTGTTACTTAAACATCCCCTGGTGATCCATGCAAATTATAGTACTTAGGAGTGATGGAGGCCCTGTAACTATGTCATTTTCAAAATGTGTCTATTACAACTATTTTAAAGTGTGGGTGAGTTTGAATAGATCAGGTGGGTATGAAGCAGCTTTGCAGAGCTGCCGCGTGCTGTGTACTGAGAGCCACCCAAGGCGCTCTGCTTCATTTTGCATTAGAGGTCCGGGAAAAAAGGTCAGAGCGCTCGGGGCGCTCGCCTTATGCAACGCGCGGCTGGTTGTGTCCGCGTCTGAAGCTGTCCTGCATTTCAAGCCTCTTGCACCACTAACGCACCACTCCAGGCATGTGTTGCGCCCCCTATTGGCCATGGAGTAACAGTTGAAGCCTTCCATTGTATGGTTCCTAAAGTTATTGGGCAGTAAATGAGCAGAAGCAATGTTTTGTGACCGGACATTGCAGGGAAGGAGAGAGAGAGAGAGAGAGAGAGATAGAGATAGAGAGAGATAGAGAGAAAAAACCCACAAACACACGCAGAGAGAGAGAGAGAGGGAGAAAGACAGACAGAAAGACAGACAGATAGACAGACAGACAGACATATTGCCAGACAGACTGACCTACAAACCATGGCGATCTGAGAGAGATAAGAGGGGGAGGAGGGAAGGAGAGAGTTAGAGTGAGGAGAGGAGATAGTAGAGAGAGAGAAGAGAGAGACAGCGAGACAGATAACATATAGACATATAGGGAGAGAGTGGGAGATAGAGAGGTGAGAGAGAGGAGAGAAGAGGGGAGAGGGAGATATGTAGGAGAGATATAGTTATATATTTTAGAGAGGATAGAGAGAGAGAGAGAGAAAGAGAGAGATATGCGGTCCGATCGACCCTTCGGCCGACAGAGCATCGCGCACGCTTGCGCACGCGCGAAAGTGCGTGCTCTCTTCTGCTCTCACACATGCGTCTGTGCATGCATGGATACGTGCACAGAGGCACATCAGTAGGCATACAGACCAAAACACAAACAAGCAGACACACATGCATACAGGCGAGACAGAGAAATGAGGTTTAGAAGTGTGCATGGAATAAAGGTGAATAAATTTCAACTGAACTGAATCTGCTGGAAAGTAAAACAGAAAGTATGTAAACATTGATTTTGTAACTGTAGTTTATGAGTTGGTGTATTAAGCGTGTTGTGGCAACGATAGACTATTGGAAACGCTTTTGACCGAATTATCTAGCATCTTTAAGCCCTCTCTGCCTCTCTCTTGCTTCATTTCGTAGCCTGACTATATCAATGTCCTGTTTTACTCTCCATGCGCCTTGCCTCAAACGCCACTGGCTTTGACCAGTGTGTCCGGTAGGGGTAGGGGGGAAGGGGCTGGCTTTGACCAGTGTGTCCGGTAGGGGTAGGGAGGAGGGGGCTGGCTTTGACCAGTGTGTCAGGTAGGGGTAGGGGGGAGGTGTGAGGAGACAGAACAGTGAATCGGAGAATTTTGTATTCCTGTGAGTGAACATCATCACAATCATTTCCCCATCCCCGTTACTCTGCACGTCAGTCATCGCGACACAGTCGTTGAAATGCTATCTTTGCTGGTAGTATTTGCTAACGTGTAAGCGTGTGCATTTTCTCCATGCAGCTTTAACTACCCATACATTTAAATGCAGTAGTTAACTGTGTCATCAAGAAATTTCTTATGATTTCTTTCTTTCATACATTAAATGAAGACTGTGGTTCATATTACAAATGGAGAACTATCCGATGATAAACCGATCACGCGATGTATTTTTGTTGGGTTTTTCCATAATCTGTCACCCATTAAAAACGTAATTTACCACATGTATAGCGTACAGTCTTTCTTCCTATGCGTCTTTTAGGCATCCAGTCCTGCGAAACAAACCCTTGTTGTTTTGGAAATAACAAGTCTTCATTGATTGAAATGTCCAGGTCAAGATGTTTAATCGTAACAACCGATCTACAAGGAGAAGTGGGACGTAGAGCGTGTTTTTCTTGCAAAGGAGCTGTTGGTGTAGGTTTACTCCCGACACACGTGCCTATACTCCCCCTATTACATTAACACTGCCTCACGAACCTATTGGTTTGCACAACCCTTGTGGCGAAGCCCAAGGCAAAGGCGAGTGCCACACAGCCTGCACGGCGGCATAGGAGTGCCACACAGCCACACAGCCACACAGCCTGCACGGCGGCATAGGAGTGCCGAGGGGGTTATGCAGCTTGCCTT
>JAWQFJ010012440.1:75000-77500 GCA_034096865.1 Theodoxus fluviatilis
TATTTTGAGGAGTATGTATATGGGTTATTTCTGGACAAACACTGTCGAAATATTGTTATCGTTGAATACACGAAGAAGTGTCCGTACACTTTACATGTCCACACTCTGAATGATATCTCTTGAACTTATCTGGAGTGTATTGAGACACAACATTTTCGACAAAAGTGTCTACAATTGAACCGGGGTTGCTTTCTTTTCTTTGAAAAAGTGTCCATGCCATTCGAGATGTCATCATGGTATGTTCTATCAAGTGAAACACTGCTGTGATGTTTGTTTCGTCAATTACTTCTTTGAATGGAAACTTCTTCATCGACTCTTGCGCCAAGACGTAGCCATGATCTCTCGGACTTTCACCTTGCCAACTGTGATTGGCCGTTGCCTAGTGCCCGCCTCGCCTCTGCTGGTTCGCGAGAAATTATTTTATATCTACTTAGGCTAAGCAACCCGCCCAAGATTTTGGGCGCGTTTGTTTGGCCCAAAATCTCGAGATTCTCCCTGAATGGCTAGTCGAGGGCGAGTGAGACGCTCCTACAGCTAGAAAAACGGCCAATCGTCTCGCAAGGCGGAAGAACATGGCTGCGTCCCAGCGCCAGAGTTGATGAAGAAGTTGCTGATAGACAAAATAACTGAAAATACAGATATCACGTCAGTTTTTCATTCGATAGAACACACCATCGTATCATATCGAATGGCACGGGAACTTTTTCAACGAAAACAAAGCAACCCAATTTCAACTGTAGACAATTTTGTCAAAAATTTTAGGCATTGATTCATTTCGATCAATTTAAGGGACATAATTCATAAAGCGTACGTATACGGTGAAGGGACATAGTTCATAGAGCGTACGTATGCTGCAAGCCATTGAAACAATTTCGGCAGTGTATGTCCAGAAATACCCTATACACCTACTCCTCTATATATACAAATGAACACTCCAACAGCAAATACTTCCGTTACGTACAGTTTTCCATTCTCGAACCCTGAGAAGCACATTACAGGCACTGTTATCTCCAAACGCCAGCCCAACTCGCACTGTCTCCGCCATTTTGGCTCATCCGGATCACTGCAACGGGAAGCATCGAGGGAGCTACGGACCTCCCTCGGCCTCCTACCTTCACTGCGAGTGCGTCCTTATGAGCGAGGAACGTAGGAAACGCTTAGCCCTCACGATTCTCTCGAGATTTTGGGTCAAACAAACGCGCCCCTTGTCCGAGGCTGGTGGAGATGCTAAAAGTAGACCGTTTTGCTGCTCTCGCGCTTCACCGGTCTTCAGCCTAGGTAATACATTTCTCTTTGTGATAGTCATTATAAAAACAAACAAATAAATAAATAGATAATCTCCAACACTTAATGGATTGTTCCTTGGGTGGAAACCCTGACCTTGCACCAAATATAATCAGAATCTGTTTTGAACTTTTTGAGTTATTTTGCCAATAACGAACAAACGAACAAACAACCTAACTGAAAACATTACCTAGTTAGCGGAGGTGATCAGCTTTACCACTCACCATCAACTCCACTACTCACCGCTCAGGTGCTTCCCAGGCGAAGCATTCGATTTTTTCACTACTAACAGTTTCTATTGCTACGGTGCCTTACTGTTTGTATCATGCAAAGAGCATAAACATTTTGGACAAGAATAGGTTGATAAAATGTTCGCAACAGATAAAATACT
Organism: Theodoxus fluviatilis; assembly: GCA_034096865.1. Taxonomy (NCBI): domain Eukaryota; kingdom Metazoa; phylum Mollusca; class Gastropoda; order Cycloneritida; family Neritidae; genus Theodoxus; species Theodoxus fluviatilis. Next base: position 76,676 of record JAWQFJ010012440.1, read on the forward strand.
TTATTGTAACATGTGCAAAACAGCCACACGTTTGGCTTTGCCAGAACGAATCTCTACAAGGTGGATGTATCTCATTCAGATGAATCATCCAGTCGCGGTGAGCACACACACACACATACACACACACACAAACACACACACACACACACACACATACACACACACACACAACACACACACACACACACACACACACACACACACACACGGAGAGAGAGAGAGAGAGAGAGAGAGAGAGAGAGAAAGAGAGAGAACACGACAGACGCACTGAATCATATCGCTCGATTAAATGATAACTGTACTCTTACTATGCAGAAAAACTCCATACTCGTAGACCCAAGGCTGATGGTCACACGTTTGTGTTGAGCGGAGCGCTGCTGTGATCTTAGCAGTCACAGTAGGACTGAATCTTTCCACCCGATTGCCAAAATCCTCTTTTCTCTTTTCTTTCCGTCTTTCGACCCAAACAACCCTCGTTGCTGGTTCCGTTCTGGGCGACGATGTTCCCCGGGGGGATGTCAGTAGAGCCAGCAGGTGCGAGTGACGCCCTGCCATCAGTGCAGTCGCATTTCCAGGAGCACTCACAAGTTCGTTAACAGTTCCCAGCCTTCGGTGCAGGAAGGTAGTGATTGAGTTCAATGTTTATAACCCGAAGCAATAGACTCGCTTCTGGTGATTCGATGGAGATAGGATGCCAATAAAAATTAACCAACGATAGACTGATTGATCAACCAAGCATAACCTAATAAACAAATTCATGCAGAGACAAATAACTTGCGAACAAATAAATGAATGATCACAAAACCGAAATCTAGAACGAACGAA
>JAWQFJ010012440.1:85000-97500 GCA_034096865.1 Theodoxus fluviatilis
TCCTGTTGCCCCGGCTGCCAAGTCTGCTCTCTCCCTTCCTGTGTCCCCGGGCAGGGTCCCGGCAGGCGACCTGGTACCCCGTATTAATAAATATATTTCTAACCTGTGTCAGGCCGACTGGGACGGCAGGGCACATAACAAACTTCACGAAGTATCTTCCGTGTGGGGTGAGCAACTCTCCCCCACATCGCTCAATAGAAGAGAGGAAGTTGTGCTCTGCCGTTCCCGGATCGACCATTCTGTTTTGACCCACTCCTGTTTGTTGCGGTCGGAGCCTCCACCGGAGTGCCGCACCTGCCAGTGAAGGCTTACCATGCGGCACGTTCTGGTGGAGTGCACTCGACTTGCTCATCTACGGGGTGGGTCGAGCAGTCTGTCTGACATTTTTGAAGATCCTCTTGCTGTGATAATTTTTTTTTAATATTCTGAGTATTATTCTCGTATATGAGCTGTACTATATCCTAATTGTTTTCGATATTTCTCTACTTACCTCTTCTGTGGTAATCTTTTAATTGCACATTTTTATTCATTGAAGGTATGTTGTGGCCTTGAATGACCTTAAAACCTGATGAGCCCTTGGGCTCCATCCACCTATCCCTCAATGCATTGTCAGTGTCAAGGACATCGAGATGTGACATTTTGCCCTTTCGTTATTATGCTTATTCCTGTTTGAATGCTTTTCTGGTTGTTGGGCTGTGGGACTCGATTTTATTGATTTTATATCACTAGTTTAGTGAATTGTACTATACTCCGCTGTCGCGGAGAGTTATATTACCATGGTGGAAGTGTTTCTTAACGTTGTGGCCTTACATAGCCTACAAGGCTGATCCATCCATCCATCCATCCTGTTGCCCCGCTCGGCTTCGCATCCACCTGCGCGTCTCGTTTGGGCAGCTCGCTGTATTTCCTTTTCCCAACAAGCTGCGCCCTTTTGACTGCAACTCGATTTTTAGGGTGTTTATTTCTGTTTTGGTGAAAAGACAAGTAGATTTTTTTTAATGTTCTACTTCAATTCTGAAGACGAAGAAGAAGAAAACCGAGATGGCCGCATGCGACGTGTAGTTTATGATAGAAGACCACCACACTCTTTTCTTTTTGTTGTCGTTCCTTGAACACGTGTACAAAACAGAGGACATGACAACGATGCACGAAATGGACAAACATACTACTGAAATGACTCCATCAACTTGAAGAGTAAATGCTGAGCGCAGTTGAAGCTGTCGACTGCACGAGGGCATTTTCCTATTTGCTGACTTTGATGAGAAAAAGAACATTCTCACATGTTTATTGTCTATCATTTTATTATATATATTTTGTTCGTTTTCTGAACTCGTTCCTGGAGTCTTTATTATCCCATATCAAATTCCACCACAGTTAAGGGGGAAAAGTATCATACATATTCATGAACTGTCACGTGACTGTTTCATGACTGCATATATGAAAGATTTCATTTTTAATTGAATGGCTTGTCAGTGGAGACACAATGTAGATCTACTAAATCATTCAGATAAATTATAATTCCATTTGATTACGCATCGTTCGTGGTGGTCTCACTCCAAGATCATATTAATACTTACATTTCTGTCACATAAACGTATCAATCGAGAAGAAATTCCGACAAGATTTGATTAATTGGGGTCTCTTCTTAGTCAATCTTCATTGTTCTGTAGAAAATACCTTTAAACAGCTTTCATGTTAAATGTTGTGACATTTTACTGCATCAATAATTCGTCTCTGTCAATTAAAAAAGAGAGGAAATTTTATATGTACGAGTAATACTGTGAAAGATATTGCTTCGTGCTCTCTCCGGCTGAAACTGTCGTAGTTCTGCTCTTTTGTGCACCGGTTTTTGTAAAACTGAAACAAAATAATGATTCAACTGGCACAACGTGGCCAACGAAAGGAAATAAACCGCAACGATACAATGTCTCAGCAAACACTGGATCAGGAGGGAAGGCGCATGAAAGGTGTCGGCCATGTCTATGCGCGGGAGGTGAACCTCAGTGAGCTGGGGCGTGTTGGCCTGTTGGATCAGTGATCCACTCTACGTGACGTGGCGTGACGTGACGTGACGTGACGTGGCGTGACGTGACGTGACGTGACGTGACGTGACCGCCTGCAGGGCTTCCAGTGAGGAACCGCTCTCCGCCTGCTTCCTTGCCTGAGCGCAGGCAGTCACTCTCACGACTGTCGTCCTCTCACTTGAAGACTCGGTCCCTCGGAGACTGATCCCTCTTTACCTTGCATCCCACCCTGAGAATCACGCAGCAAAACCAAAACAGCAGTGACGACGACGGGGATCACGACGATGACGAATACGATAACAATGATGACGACGATGATAATGACGACATCGACGATTACAACGCCGCTGCTGCTGCTGATGATGATGACGACGACGACGACGACACGATGATAATGATGATGATGATGGTGGTGGTGGTGGTGGTGGTGGTGGTGGTGGTGGTGGTGGTGGTGGTGGTGGTGGTGGTGGTGGTGGTGGTGGTGGTGGTGGTGGTGGTGGTGGTGGTGATGATGATGATGATGATGATGATGATGATGATGATGATGATGGTGACGGTGGTGGTGGTGGTGGTGATGATGATGACGATGATGGCGGTGATGAAAATGATGATGATGATGATGATGATGATGATGATGATGATGATGATGATGATGATGATGATTATGACTACTCTACCTGTTGTGAGGAATGCGTAATGGTAGCAAATTTTAGCTGTTCTACAATTGCTCTACATGTACAACGGAACACGGAGCAAATTTCCAATTATCTAGGGCAAAGCACAGCGAGAGTCGCATCTGCAATAATCCAATTTTTACAATGGAAAGTGCATTTGTATTTGAAATATTCGATGATCGCACGTTAGCAAATTATACACTCATCAAGGGCTTGCTCTGCTGGTTTAATCCGGATGGCAAAATAACATCTTAAGCAGCAGCTCAAGGCGTGTAAAAATAATTATTTCACTGGAATATTCATACTGAGTGTTATTTGTCCATGTTCACATCTTCGCTAATTACAAACATGCTACAAAATATGACGTCAACCAAACATACGCCCTCCGAAATATTTGAGGCTTCGCCGTTTTTTTTACCAAAAATGAAAAAAAAAACAGTACAAGTGATAATTTTCATTCTCCCACACACGTGCCCTTTGCCTCACCGCTTGGTTCATGACAATGCAATTACAGAGACACTGGGGCGTTGGTGGGTTATTTGGAAGTAAAGCTCCATTTCGCTGTAATTTGGGTTGACGAACGACTTGACGGGAGAGAAAATCAGGTCGCCGGAAGGCTTCGCGGCATAGTTTTTGCCACTTGGAACCACTGTTGGAACCACGGTGAACGGAGCTCGAAGCGAGGTCGAAATCTTTGGAGAGCGTCTCTGGAAAGCATCAAGATTACCTCCCCTGTCTTCGCATCCCCCAAGGGAGCAATAACGGCTTCTGCAGAAAGATCTCCGTTTGACGTCACGTCCGCCATGGCAGCCTCTCTCTGAGCAGCCTTGTGTCTGCTGCAACGTGCAACGATGAAGTGAAATTATTTCAAGAAGAGGTTTTGTACTTGCCATGCTTCTTGGAATAAAAGAAGTCTTCAATTCTACCAGCGTTAATGTCGCAAGAGACATGTACGATTAGACGGAATGTTTGGATTAGTTTGTTCTTTATATTCACCTGACGATATATGTATGCTTTGTCAAATCTGCTGCATGTTTGACGTAGCATTTGGTATTTTTCACAAATATAAAACAGGCCTTCAAAAGTGGGTCTCCTCAATTTTTAAAAGTGCAGGTTGGAATTAGCTGGGATCGGCCTCTCTCTCTCTCTCTCTCTCTCTCTCTCTCTCTCTCTCTCTCTATATATATATATATATATATATATATATATATATATATATATATATATATATATCCGGCCTCAGCCTGATTCCAGTCCCGTCACAAAATCTGATCCCTCTCATTTTTTAAACGTTACTTCTGATGTTACCGCATTCTTTTCCTACCATGATGCCTCTCTTTTTTTCTTACCGTCCATCGTATCCATATGTTACAGTTCTCCCCAAATGAGTCGCTCGGATGCCTTTGGTGATTTTTTAAAAACCTTTTATGTCGTTGTGAAGTACATTAAATGCCTTTCAAAATTACAAAAGTATGATATGTGCAATAGTTGCTGATATATGAAAACATATGTATTAAACAATAACTTTTTCAATAAATCGAGGATGAGCTACATTGGGCTCAGCCACTCCTTACTTGTAACTAAGCCACATACATCGCTCAATGGTAAATGAAAATACACTACTCGTATAGAAGAGAGCTCGCGGCACATTACCTAACTAAACGCGTCAGTCCGACGCGAGCTACCCTTACATTGCCGCGAACGTTCTGTCGCCAGACCGGAAGCTGCAATCTAAGAAATAAAGGCCACACAGATCAGCCCTTTTTCAATTCAATAAACGGCAAAAGTGAGGGTCAATGAATTGGAAACATAGTAATAACAGTCATCGGTGGTTCCACAGAAACTGAAATGCACGCACACTAATTGGTCATCGTTCTCAAAACCTGACTGACCTCATACATGAATTTAGTATGCACTCTCTCTCTCTCTCTCTCTCTCTCTCTCTCTCTCCCTCTCTCTTTCTCTTTCTCTCTCTCTCTCTCTCTCTTTCTCTCTCTCTCTCCCTCTCTCTCTCTCTCTCTCTCTCTCTCTCTCTTCTTTCGTAGACGCTCGCATTTTCGCAACTACACTGCTCCAACCTTTTTTGGAGTTTGCGGCAGTGATGCATTAAATTTCTATAAATTAATGTTTCTTTTTGAAAACCAGCATCTTGAATGCATCCTATGCAGCCGACTACTTTCACCTGTAGCCTTGACGATTAACCTTGACAGAGTGAGAATGTCGCTTTTGTTTCTTACGGACTTTCCGAAGAGGTCATCTACGATTCGCTCCTGTCGCAGGGAATAATGTTGAAATTTGCTCTTTGTTTCCTCTAGAGTGCAGTCAGAAGAACTGTCACACGTCTGTCTGCAACTGAGCGATGGCTGAGGTCAGCTGGTGCATAGAGATGAGACATCCTAGAAGCTCAAATCTTCTCTCTAAGGTCCGCCTTTCCTGGCAGCAAGAGTAGCGGGGGAGTGCTGTCATTTTCTACCGCCGACCTGGCGAGAGGCTTTCAATCATCGGGGCATTACCATTTTGATTTCCCCGCTAGGAAAAAGTATAGGAGTCCCTGTCCAAAGGAAGGACTCTACGGTCAAAGAGCCACGAGGAGCATCGTTGGCAGCAGGCCTCCAGTTGCAGATGGCTGAGATAGTCGTCAGATCAGCAGCGTCCTCGGCAGACGATTATGGAAATGAGGGGGACGAGGTCAAGGGAGGTGCTGACGGCTCCTTACCTTCTTCCCGGACCCCACAGAGATAATTCAAGCAGCATTCTCCGTGACTGATGCTGACGGCGATATGGAGTCAGCGGGATAGGACAGCGGTGTTTACAAATAGGACATTGCTGCGGTGGGAACGGACTGGCAGCGGGATAGGACAGCGGTGTTTACAAATAGGACATTGCTGCGGTGGGAACGGACTGGCAGCGGGATAGGACAGCGGTGTTTACAAATAGGACATTGCTGCGGTGGGAACGGACTGGCAGAAGCCGAGAAGACGACCAGTGAAGGTTTTTGGTGGCAGAAACAGCCCAGGTTTGCAGGTCTATGCTTGGAGTTGAATACTTGTGTGTGTGTGTGTGTGTGTGTGTGTGTGTGTGTGTGTGTGTGTGTGTGTGTGTGTGCATATGTGTGTGTGTGTGTGTGTGTGAGTGTGTGTGTGTGTGTGTGTGCGTGCGCGCGCTCGCGTGTGTGTTTATATTTGTGTGTGTATATATGTGAGAGAGCGAGAGAGAGAGCGAGCGAGCGAGAGGGGAGAGAGAGAGAGAGAGAGAGAGAGAGAGAGAGAGAGAGAGAGAGAGAGAGAGAGAGAGAGAAAGAGAGAGAGAGAAAGAGAGAGTTATAATCGTTGCAGAAATTTGCCCTCTGTGGGTAGGGGGTAAGAATAGACCGCCGCGTCTCCCTTCACGATTCGTGAGAGGCGAATAAACAGGGAAGTCGTGACTTTGCGCTTAGTTTGACCTGTTCCAGTGCTCGTGCATTCTAGTTCACCAGAGACTTCGCCTACCGGGGAAAGTGTCTCTAGCCCAGTTGACATCACGTGATCGAAGGATTTCGTCCGAAATATACATGAGGAGGTCACACGAGATGCTTGTGGGATAGCCGATCTGCTCCCTGACATACGCCGTTAAAGTAGTTCTAAGACTATTTCGCACAAAACTCATAACCTACTCTTGATGAGGGAATAAACAAACGTTTATTATATAAAATGTGTGTTGAAATGGAAGCAAGTTTGGCATCTGAATGTTATCTGTATAATGTGGAGAAAAAATAGTATCAGAACGAACTATTTTTGGCTCAATACTATAATGCAAAAAGTAAAGTATATTACGCATTCATTGCGAACTGTGCCAGAGTCAATACTGACTCGGGTTCACAGAAAGGTGCTCGTGGCCAATGGTCTTACATAGCCTACAAAGGCAGATAAACCGTAAAACTCCATCTATTGGTACATTTGTCGCTGTCATCTTTGTTATAGAAACGTCATCAACTACCCCCTCTGATACGTACCATTGCAATCATTGCAAGAATGTAGGAGAGATCTGTGGAATCAGGGGGAGGTGGAGCAGTTACAACCACACCACCAGCAACGAAAGCAGAATCATCGTCGTCATCATAATTGTCAGCAGCAGCAGCGTCATCAGCAGCAGCAGCAGGAGCATCTTCAGCAGCAGCAGCAGCATATTCAGCAGCAGCATTGTAATAATCGGCAGCAGCAGCAGCAGCAGCATTTGAAAATGCAGAAGAAGCAGCAGCAGGACAAGAAGAAGAAGAAGAAGAAGAAGAAGAAGAAGAAGAAGAAGAAGAAGAAGAAGAAGAAGAAGAAGAAGAAGAAGAAGAAGAAGAAGAAGAAGAAGAAGAAGAAGAAGAAGAAGAAGAAGAAGAAGAAGAAGAAGAAGAAGAAGAAGAAGAAGAAGAAGAAGAAGAAGAAGAAGAAGAAGAAGAAGAAGAAAGAAGAAGAAGAAGAAGAAGAAGAAGAAGAAGAAGAAGAAGAAGAAGAAGAAGAAGAAGAAGAAGAAGAAGAAGAAGAAGAAGAAGAAGAAGAAGAAGAAGAAGAAGAAGAAGAAGAAGAAGAAGAAGAAGAAGAAGAAGAAGAAGAAGAAGAAGAAGAAGAAGAAGAAGAAGAAGAAGAAGAAGAAGAAGAAGAAGAAGAAGAAGAAGAAGAAGAAGAAGAAGAAGAAGAAGAAGAAGAAGAAGAAGAATGAGTTAGCTGGAGCGTTCGAAAGTCATCACTTTTTTCGATGCGCCAGAAAATTCTTTTTCAACACCAAAACCGATGCTGAGGAGACGTGGAAATCCCTATGCTTCCCCTTCTGCGCCATGCCAAGAAGTCACCCACTGCTGTCTCACAGGAGCTCACCCAACGCCAGTCTCCCCATCCTCACAGTCGCCAGTCTCCCCATCACCAGGGCGATCCTTACAGTCGCCAGTCTCCCCATCACCAGGGCGATCCTTACAGTCGCCAGTCTCCCCATCACCAGGGCGATCCTTACAGTCGCCAGTCTGACGGGTCCAGCAGCGAGAAAGGCAGAGCGGGGTTTCTGGCAACTCGATATAATCAGCACTCATTGTGTCTTTGAGAGGCGTCCGGCAGCGGCACGCTCTGGAGACAGCCCGTCAGCTGGCACTTCAGGCTTCCTGGATCTATTGCACGGGCACAGAAAATACGTGGAAATTGGCGCAATGAGCTGTTGACACAATGGGATGTGTCCATGCCCTGATTTTCTCCACACCACCAATGTCTCTTTCACCACTCCTCAGTTCGTCTGGAAGGGACCAAACATGTCAGCACGTAATTATAGTAATTTGCGGAGACTCTGCGATAGGTTTTTTCCACCCAATTATGCCAGGAGATTCTAACGTAAAAATACGCGTTTTTTCTGATAGGAATAAACTTTGTGTTACTCTTTTATGTAAAGTTGTCTGCGTAATCATACTTCGCTAGTAACGCACCGGTGTGTATTTTCGAGTCGTTAAAAGAATTATATGGAAAAGTGGAAAGGCTGCTGTGAGTGGGAATGATAACGAGAGCGAGTTAATATATGTGGAGGAGTAAAAAAGAAGCAAGATGGGCGGAGGTAAAAAGGTACATGGTAATGGTTTTGTGTAGTGACTTATCACCCGTGTGCGCGTCTCCAACCTCTTTACACTCTACCCCCTGATCACTGGGCGGTTTGAGCAATCTTCCATCTGGCATCTGACAACAAACACAGTGAGAGACAGATAAGACGCACACAGTCAGGTACCGGCACCAACCCCACTCCCCGGGGAGAACATGTTCTAACCGGATGCTGGCTCACAGCTGCATACAAAGGTTCGTGGCACTACTGTGTGCCATCTCTGCTCTCACAGGTACCCGGTTTTACCCCTGGGTGGGGAAATACAATGCGAGTTAAGCTTCTTGCCCGCGGATGAAACTTTAGAGTCTGCGAAGTTTCGAACTCTGCTTCCGCTCGGCCGTAGGCGATAGCGTGCTTGCGCTCTGACGACTGTGCTACAACCCCCGTAGGGCTGGAGGGGTGGATGGGCTGGAGGGGTGGATGGGCTGGAGGGGTGGATGGGCTGGAGCCCATAAGCTAGGAAGAGTGGTGACAGGATGTCATGTGAAACGAGGCACAAAGATGGGTTATCAGTGAGGGAATGCTTGGGGCTCTGTGGCCGACTGCTCAGTGCCCTTGATCTGCAGTCGCTTCCTGGTAGTGGGTCCGGTATTCGAAGCTGTGTGGCTCCCAGAGCTGCAACTTTGAGCAAAATACTTAAACCACATTGTTTTTCCCAACCCAGGAGTATAATGGGTGCCTGTAAGGGCTCTGTCAGAAAGTAGAGAAAACATATTATAGTTTGTGCCCTCGTTTGCAGGATGATGTTACAATAATTAAAGAGTACCCCGATGACCAGAGGGTAAGTTGTGCGATTTGAGCACCCATTTATGGATGAAAAGTCATATCATAAAAAGCACTTTCACATTATTTGAAACCTTCGCATAAATCTGACTGCGTCTATACCTCGCATCAGCAATGCACCAACACTGCAGCCAGAAATCATTCTGCCAACAAAGCTGGTTTAATACAACTACACGGCTAGCCTTTTTCTGCGGTAGCTCACGCATTGTAGAATATTGTTGTTTCTCTAAGATAAGTGAGTCAAAGTTTCATTTGGTAATGCCTCTGCATGCCGTGTCTTCACGGAACGAGTAAGAATATTTTCGGCTCGTTTTCTATCAGAGCGGTTGTATACGTGGTGCATGTTGACATTGAGCTCAACACATACCATTTCCTGGAACATTTTCAGTCAGAGAGGGTTTTTATTTAGCGTTTCGAATAAGGAAAGGGAAAGCACAGTTGTTGTGGTGAGTTGGAGAGTTCTGGGTTGTATGTGTTTCTTTAATTCAACACTAGCGGCACTTTAAAGCCTTCATCCCTCTGCCAACTTCGACAAACGAGGGCCAGTCCTCTCCAAGTGCCAACCCTGACCACGTCGTCCGAGACAATCAGTTCAGGACACGGCAGCGACCTCTCCAGGGAGGAAGCTGTAAAGGGAGGTAATTACTACCCGTTAGATGGCGCCCCGTGACGTTGACCACCATGCCCTTCTCGTGACGTCGTGTCCTTCGACGCGACAAGACTTCCGGTGGTATCACGTGACAGCTCACGCCAGTATCACCTGACCTCAGGCTACACCGGGGCCAGGGTTCAAGATGGGCCGTCCACCCCTCAAAGTTCAAGGACACGTATGCTCAAACGGACTTAAACTACAAGGGATGTATGTGTTGTTGTATTTAACTGTTCAGGTGACTTTGACTGTCGTTTTCAGCACGCTCTTCTAATGTTAAGAGTGTGATTTCGTGACGTATGCATACCCCTAAAATTAATGTCATTCAGATCATCGTATTTTGGAGAATTTACACTGTCAGCTAAATATTGTAATTTTTCGATATGTTTCTACATCTGGGGAATTTCAATGAAAACGTCCCCTATTTTCCAACACCGTTAGGGTACTTATTCAGACGACGATATCTTTGATTTTTAAAAAGCGCATCTGTAAAGAAGACGAACCTGTATTAGAAGGAGCACCTGAAAATTGTAAATTTGACTGCTTCCAACGCCTACTCTTTCAAAGTTTGTTAACGTACGATAGCTTTCTGTAAAATGAATTGACAAGGATCTATCAAACATGAGAGGCAAAAAAGAAACCAACCTATTCTAACGTGCAAGATAGGCCTTTTCTGCGGCTGCAATCTGAACATCGACTCAAGTGTTGCTGGGGCCTCTGGCAGCGGGGAACACAGCAAGCTTGCATCTGATCAAGAAAAGGAGCACTCTTCAGCAACGATCTGTTCCCGTTCTAATGGATCCGGTATGGTGTCTGTTGACAATCTCGTCCAAGCATGGTCGATGGATCGGTGCCACTAATGTCGTAGCTCCAAAGGCGCCCTCACTTCAAAGGCGTGGAGCAAACAGGCACCTTGCCCGTCGTGGTCGAGCCTCTCTCTCCCCATCGCCATTTGCCATGACTAGGCCGTGGTCTGGGAGCTCAGATCAGCAGCGAGTGGTGGTGGATGCTCCCGTGGCGGGTCACCCTCTGCGTCAAGATGGCTGCCAATGGAGTCCGCGCCCGGCCTTCCCGGCAAACATCGCTCGCCCGAACACTTCCCCGCATGTTTGCGTCACCCGCCGGAAGAAGCAGCCCGAGCTGTTTTCTCCTCGATCGGAATCGCCTCCCTTCGCCTATGATTGGTGTCATTTTCGGGCCGTTTTGTCTGAGCAAACCCTCGCTCTTTACGTTGATTGAGACGCGACGGGGAACGATCGGGCCGGGAAGGCGAGTCTCGGGAAAGAAACTGGTGGAGGGCGACTGATGTGGTGCGGCCATTAGCTCTATTTTCCCTCTTGTCGATGAACGTGTCTGTGTTTGCTCTTTTGTAGAGGCCCGGCGCTTTTTCCCGCTCGTTCTCCCTTCCCCTATTTGAGAGATGTGCGACTAAAATGTCCGCATTTGAGATGGATTTAGCCTTGATGGAAGTGTTGCTTTTCTGAGCCGAGTGATTGGATTCTTTTTAAAGGTGCCAATCTTTGATACTACAATCGAACTCTGCTATCTTAGAAAAAAGCAGGCAGTCAAAAAGATGTAAATAGTCCATGAAGTGTTCCACTAGTCTTGAGAAAGAGTGTTGGGCCAGTAACAAACGATTTCAACAACGAAAACCATAAACGTTATCCCATGATTACGTGAAAGGCTTCCATCTGTGAAGTCATCTGCACTCAGGTCAACGGAAGTGTCTTTCCACCAGGACGCACTCGAGTCCCAAGTGGTAGCCGTTACTTCGTTACCACAAGTGCTCCATTTCGAATGTCCTTTCTACTTCTCCTCGACACTCTCGCCATTGGGGGTGGTCTCTTTCCCGACGAGTTTCTCACGCAGAGATGGGCCAAGGCTAATTGGGTCTTTGATGACATACGTAGGATGGTTAAGCTCGGTGCTCGATCTTCGTTTTCAGGCAAGAACGTCAAGCGGCACCGAGGTGGGTCTGAAGTCCCCTGCTGACTTGAGCTCCCCTCACGCTGTAGCCAGTGGTCCCGCCATCTCATTCACCACCCAGCCGTAGGTATCCCTTACAGAGCTATTGATTTCGCAATCATGGTCCCATCATCGCCGCCTCCGCGCCACAAAGCAACCTGCCAGGCAATTTGCGGGAGGTCATCAGAAGCCCAAGGAACCGGCCTGACACCTGCGGGCCTTCTTGCCGGGAAGAGTCGGGCAAAAATTTGATCTGGACCTCGCGCGAGAAGGGAAGTTTAATAGGCGGGCAGCCACCAGCGCTCCTGCGCCTCCCGTTAGCGGCCGAGCAGGCGAGAAATTGTCTCGGGCGGGACAAGTTTCCTGTAATTACAGCTGACAGCAGGGGTGGAGGGTCGTCGGTTCGGGAAGATCTATCATGGTCGTGTTCTGATGAGACAGGTTGGCCGGACAGAGCACGAAGTCCGATCCACTGCTGGATTTGTCAGAACAAATGCGAGGTATCCCTGACATTAGCACAGTCCATTGCTTCGAGTTCCCTCTGAGGAGTGCAGTTTCCATCGGATGCTCTGCCTGGGAAGAAGGCAATCGAATTGGAAACGAATAAGCCCATGAAGCAGTTTTATAACTGTCTCGGTTTAATAACCCGAGGCGATCAGTTCTTCTTCTTCTTAGGTTTTAAGGCAGCCAACACCAACATGCTGGTGAAACTGCTGCACTTTTTTGGCGTGCTGGGTATTTTATCTGTGGCCGGCACTCACCCGTCGAGGACATGAGTGTCAGGATCTTTATAGTGCGCGATTT
>JAWQFJ010012440.1:100000-107500 GCA_034096865.1 Theodoxus fluviatilis
TGGGTGTACTTAGGAGGGTGGGGTAAGAGGGATGGGACGGTGGTGAGATGAAATTGTTGAACTGCGTGTGCTTGCTTGTTCGCGAGACTGTGTACATCAGACTCTACTCACGTGCATGTTTATGCGTGTAGATTTGATTGTATATGTGTGTGTACTTATGTGTGTGTGTGTAGGTGTGTGTGTGTGTGTGAGAGAGAGAGAGAGAGAGAGAGAGAGAGAGAGAGAGAGAGAGAGACAGAGAGAGAGAGAGAGAGAGATGGGTTCAGCGGAAGGGAAGAAAAAGAGGAGGTTGGAAAGTCGAGAAGAGAGGGATGGGAGGTGGGGTAGGGGAGGATAGCATGTCAAAAGGGAAAGAGGGGGAGATTGCCGTTGGGATGTACTTCAATAGAGCGGCGCCTCACCGCGAATTTAGTTTGTTGTAAGCTGTCGAAGAATCGTTCATAATGCGGTCTCAGGACTTCACGCATTCCTTTAAGCTCGCTATTGAAATCATTACACAAGAAGATAGGGAACAGACCATTCAGCCATGATTAGGAGCAAGTTAAATCGTTTGGGGGTGTCCGAAATTCAATGAATGAAAACAAATTCCAAAAGTTTAATGTGAAAATGCACCACACTGGCAACAAATAATCGAGACCCCCTCTATATCAAAGGATCCCTGAAGCCCCGCAAAAATTGCATGACAGCGATCTCCTTGATCTCCAGATGATTAAAGATAATCAACACTCAACCTACTGACACTCTTGCCGGCAGGCCGTTCTCAATCGTCTTTCCAAAATGGCCGCCAAGCGCACTGGCACCGAATGAGCGGAAGTAGCTCTTGACGCAACTTCAAGCACTGCGCATGACTGGGGCTGAGGGCCGGGGTCTCGGGTTCCGCTAATCCTCTCGGTAATCAGTCAGCGGCGCAGGCGCACTCGCAGTGTTAGTCCGGCAGATCCCCTAGCGGAATCAGGGAATCAGGGAGCAATTACCTCCCCTGTTCCCGCCAGTGACTGCTGGCACCCACGGCAATGAGGCGAGTAATTGCATGGTTTCGCCACAGAATTAGTCCCCGTCACCGCCCCACTCACCCCCCCCCCCCCCCCCCCTTCACCTTCACCCACACCTCCCACCTTTCATTCAAGCCTCGGTCATTGGGCGGTTTGGTAGTGGACGCTGTCAGCTCCCGTCTGTCCCTTCGGCGTCACCGCGACCCCTGGTGGCCACAGCCTGTGGGAGATAGGGTGGGGGGGGGGGGGTGGACAGTGGAGGTGGGATGGGGGTGGGTTGGGAGTAGTTGTCTTTGGAGGATAACCCGGTAAAGGCTTGCAAGGGTGATTGAGTCGAGAGTCAACGGGGAGGAGGGATGAAGGAAATAAGTGGATGGGTAAGAAGGAATCAGGGAAGTGGATGTGAGCATAGAACTCACACCTCAGCACGTGCCGTGCAGTAGGAAACGGCTAGGTAGGTGGAGGTTATGGTGGCGATGGTGGTGGTGGTGGTGGTGGAGGTGGTGGAGGTGGTGGTGGTGGTGGTGGTGGTGGTGGTAATGGTGGTGGTGGTGGTGGTGGTGGTGGTGGTGGTGGTGGTGGTGGTGGTGGTGGTGGTGGTGGTGATGGTGGTGGTGGTGATGGTGGTGGTGGTGGTGGTTGTAGTGGTGGTGGTAGTAGTTGTGGTGATGGTGGTGGTGATGGTGGTGGTGGTGGTGGTGGTGGTGATGGTGGTGGAGGTGGTGGTGGTGGTGGAGGTGGTGGTGGTGGTGGAGGTGGCGATGGTGGTAGTGGTGTGGCGATGGCGGTGGTGGTAGCAGTGATGGTAGCGGAAGTGGTGGTAGTGTGATGGTTGCGATGGTGATGGCGGTAGGTGGGATGGTAATGGTAGTAGATATGGTGGTCGTGGCGATGGTGGTCGTGGCGGTAGTAGTGATGGTAGTGATGGTAGTGGTAGTGGTCGTGGCGATGGTGGTCGTGGCGGTAGTAGTGGTGGTGGTAGCAGTGGTGATAGTTGTGATGGTGCTAGTTGTGCTGGTAATGGTGGTGGTGGTAAAGGAAGAGTGGGCATGAGGGTACGATGTGGATGTGACAGGTCAGAAAACTCTAGCACGTGACCAGAAGGAGCAAGGGGTTGGGGACTGTGGATTGAAAGACTGGAAAAAGGAGGTTTGTGCTGAGAAAGTCGAAGAGGAAAGAATGAAGTGTTGACATTCCATCTGAAGCTTCCACAAGTCTGCACGCTTTGATGCAAGTCATCATTTCAAAGCACAGTGGAGGACGAAGTCTGTCGCATAGCAACAGTCAGTGCCGGTACCGGTGTGGTAATACAACAGTTCAGAAAGATCTCGGGCTCTGCAAGCAGGGTTTTCCCGAAGAAACCTATATGCGTTGAGCTTTCAAAAGTTGAAAATGTAGTGCATACGTAACCTGGTGTGAAAGACCAATGCCATTTATTCTGCCAACAGCTGAAGAAATTGCTGCATCGTTCATTTTAACAAGTTCTGTGTAAGAAAGACAAAGAGTTGTGTCACAGACGGAGCAAAAACAAGACGAAACCTTTTTCAACTCCAGGAGCAAACGGTTTTCACAATTCTAAGTAAAATTATTCTCCTATGAGCCAGCACTTTTCAAGGGGAAAAATCACGGGAGAAGGTCTTTGAAAAAAAGCGACTTTCTGAAAAATACACAAACTAACCCAAAACAACATAGAATGGACGGATGGAATTTCACGGCCTATCAACCTTTGTGAGCTATTAATCACGAAAAACATTAGAATTGTTTAAGACTAAGAGCAAGTCAAGTCACAATTTTCCTGGTTTTTCTATACGAAAGAAAACGCGTAGGAAGACGCGGTGGGTCAATTCTTACTCCCAACCCACGGGGAGATCCAACACAAACAAAAAGATGGAAAAGCGCTCGACATAAGGTTAGGGGCAAAGGAAATAACTCAGTACTATTCCGCGCAGTCTGCTCCTAACACATCACATGACGAGAATTCTGTGGAAAAGCTGTCGTTGTCTGTACCCCACGCTGAAAGTTACAGAATACGTCGGAGCCGGGCGAAGACAGAGCACCGACTACTTCTGTCCAGTCGAACTCTCAAGAACGCATTCGGCCATCGCTGGCAAAGAAGAAAACGCGTCCATAAAGTGTCAGGAGTGCGGGACAAAGGATCAAGCACCTCGGAGTTTTGGGCCGAAGGGAAAGAGCGAATAGACGCATTGCTGAGGGACATGGGGGAAGGGGCGCCTCCACAGCTTTGCGCCATCCATCACCCCCAGCCCTCGGAGACCGAAACGCTCAGGCCGGTGATCCACGGGGAAAGCGCGGGCTTTTTCTCGACCACAATGCCTTGGGCCTGACGCAACGTCCGGGAGGAGAGGACCCGGATCAGGGAAACCTGTTGATCGCAATTTGCGAGCGGAGGTAGATTTCCCATCGGTGCCGCTAAGAAATTGCAATGCGGCGCAATGGCAGTGGGGCTATCCGAGCTCACTTCCCTCCGAGCGGAGTATAGGCGCGGTGAGTAATGGCGGTGCGCGAGAACGTTACCATAATCATGATGAACCGAGAACCGCGCCGAGGTCAATTAGTCATAAAGGCTTACGAAGACCAGCGCGGCACAGCAAGAAGAAGGAGAAGCTGACGTGCTAAATTCCTTCAGCGCCGTCTCTCGGGCTGACTCGGAGTTTGCCACGTCGTGGTGATGAATGACGAGTTTTCAGGACAGGTCGGAGAATGGGTGCGGTGGATTGATGTTTTCTGTGAGCAAACACATCTGATTGGAGCGTGGCTGTTTATGTGGCGCTATGGGTCCTGGAGCCTGGACCATGCGCACAGCCTGTTCGTGAGATTGCCTTCCAGAGATGTGGTGAAAAATGAGTCACAAAAAATACATTTCCTGCCGAGACGTGCTTTTTGGGATGATATCTTGCACTGGTATTGATCTGAGGTGAAGAAACCGTCTCAAGCTCTTGACCAACTCTCCCGGCTTTTCGCTGTCTCATCTCCAAACCAGTCTCGCCTTTCTGTCTACACGCCCTGGTTGCTGTTCGAAGTTTTCGTTGTCTACCATCTGTCTGCTTCTCTCAGTCAGAGCTGACTCAAGACAAGGACAGATATTGTGTGTACTCGTGTGTGTGCGTCTGTGTGTGCGCACGCGCACGCGCGTGTTTATATTGTTAGAGAGGACATGGTCCAAGGTAACATATCGTGTTTCGTCATCAACGCCAAGAGTATTTTGTCAACCTTCGTCTTCAACTAACAATGCCAAGTCATGAGTAAGTACACGGCGTTTGCATGTAACTTTCAACCTTCGCTACGTAAACTGGTGGTTGATCTCACATAAAGGACATATTTATATGGGCATCACAAGTGCCGAGACTGAGTGCGATGGAAACACGACCTACACAGTAATCAACATCGTCATTGATGGATGCGCTTAAGGTCTTCCGTCAAGGATGAGAATGTGATGCGAACAAAAGGGTGTTTCTCTGAAATGGGCTGCCCGTGATCAGATAATGAAAAGCTTGGTATATTGAGGCATTTTTGTGAAAAGTCGATACTTCAAATAACACACTGCAATGTTCACTGGTTCCGGACTGTCTCTTAATACATCATTCCCTGTTGAAGGTAAATGTGTTCTCTCGAATTATTTTTCCTTTTACGTATACGATTGTATCACAAGAGTAGAAATAACTTAGGCCCATTTTATAAAGCGTCCTCAACGCCGCTGTATTTTTGCTCTCTCTGATCTGCAATATTTAGATTTCGTTGACGCTATATATTATTATGAAGGTGCTTTCTCCGTAGAATTAGTTTTCATGAATCTGTCAGATAAGGATTAGGTTGACTGTCGCTTTGCGTTACTCAGATATACGTGTTCTTCTTCATGTCACACTAATGAAGCAGTAAACGGGTTTCTGTGACATGAGGTTGATATGTTGTAGACAAGCACTCAGGGCATTCTTCATTGTGAGTACACTCGACGTTGTCAGCAGGCCGTTTGGTGACATTCCTGTTGACGATGGTTGCATCAGCTCTACGAGAAAGGAACAACTCTGAACGATAACCAATAGACAAGAAGAGAAAAATCAGTCACACGGAATTTGGCACTGAAATTATTATAACTTATGCGATCAGTAGTAGAAGTAGTAGTAGTAGTAGTAGTAGTAGTAGTAGTAGTAGTAGTAGGAGGAGGAGGAGGAGGAGGAGGAGGAGGAGGAGGAGGAGGAGGAGGAGGAGGAGGAGGAGGAGGAGGAGGAGGAGGAGGAGGAGGAGGAGGAGGAGGAGGAGGAGGAGGAGGAGGAGGAGGAGGAGGAGGAGGAAGAAGAAGAAGAAGAAGAAGAAGAAGAAGAAGAAGAAGAAGAAGAAGAAGAAGAAGAAGAAGAAGAAGAAGAAGAAGAAGAAGAAGAAGAAGAAGAAGAAGAAGAAGAAGAAGAAGAAGAAGAAGAAGAAGAAGAAGAAGAAGAAGAAGAACAAGAAGAAGAAGAACAAGAAGAAGAACAAGAAGAAGAAGAAGAACAAGAAGAAGAAGCAGAAGAAGAAGAAGAAGAAGAAGAAGAAGAAGAAGAAGAAGAAGAAGAAGAAGAAGAAGAAGAAGAAGAAGAAGAAGAAGAAGAAGAAGAAGAAGAAGAAGAAGAAGAAGAAGCAGAAGCAGAAGAAGAAGAAGAAGAAGAAGAAGAAGAAGAAGAAGAAGAAGAAGAAGAAGAAGAAGAAGAAGAAGAAGAAGAAGAAGAAGAAGAAAGAAGAAGAGGAGGAGGAGGAGGAGGAGGAGAAGGAGGAGGAGGAGGAGGAGGAGGAGGAGGAGGAGGAGGAGGAGGAGGAAGGAAGGAAGGAAGAAGAAGAAGAAGAAGAAGAAGAAGAAGAAGAAGAAGAAGAAGAAGAAGAAGAAGAAGAAGAAGAAGAAGAAGAAGAAGAAGAAGAAGAAGAAGAAGAAGAAGAAGAAGAAGAAGAAGAAGAAGAAGAAAAACTAATTATGTAAGTTGCGATTTTATGCACAAAAACAAAAAAAGTGTCCCCTCCCTCTGTTTTGTTGTAGTCTTGACAATGCTATCGACCATGGGAGTGAGGACTAGCATAATGTTAGTTCGGCGACTGCTGCGGTTGTTGCTGGATGCTCCCAGCAGACATCCCACCCCTCATAAAGTTGTTTTACTGCCGTGTTGCCAAAGTGTCCACATAGTGTGCGGTTTGAGCATAAGTCGCATTTTAAAGAAGAGCACCTCTAAAAGAGCACCTTTTCCCGCGTACTAGTGATGGTCATCATGGAGTTGGTTTGGCAACTGCTGTCAGTGTCGCTAGGTGCACCCAGAGGACATTCTATCGTCCTTACAGCCTGAGAGGAACGAGTCTGGTCAAGAGGGAGCTGGACAATGGCGCTGATGAAGACCCTGATGGCGCCTTGTCCGACAATCCACGGCTCCTGATTTGACCACCACACGTTTATGGCTGGCCATCACGCCACGTCTAGATGAAGTTGTCCTTATGGAACTATTCAGACGGACGCAGGGTGGCTGGAAGCCTTGCGCAGACTGCGGTGGGTAGCTTGGGACGCTGGAGTCCCAGAGTCGAATCCGCCCTGTCAATCGGGTCTTTCTTGATTGTGTGTGTGTGTGTGTGTGTGTGTGTGTGTGTGTGTGTGTGTGTGTGTGTGTGTGTGTGTGTGTGTGTGTGTGAGCGTGTGTGTGTGTGTGTGTGTGTATTTGTACTTATGTCGATGACCCGTATATCAGAACAACTAAATGAAAAAGAGAGCAAAGGGATAAGGAAACTGGTTTGGTGATGATGACAAAGGTGTGGTGATTGGTCTCCACAAATTACACTGAAAGTGCTTCAAATTCATTTTGAGCGAGTTCACCTCTTACAGCCGCTGACAGATGGCCTCCTGTTTTTGCTGAGTGGCGGGACTCAAAGCCAAGGATCGCTCCCGTGCGCCCTCACATCGATCAGTCAAGACGTGTTCCCACTGCACTACGCCATAGTCCTCTCCGATGGGAATGCCCAGTGGATTGTACCGCACTCTTCACTCATTGGTTGTTGTGATCTGCTAAGACTAATAAAGTTATTAAAGATGTCAACCCCTGTGGTAGACCAATTCAATTAATCGGCACTGTTTTTTCGTTCCTTGTTTGATCGTAGCTTGGTCGTAGAGATGAAGGGATTACTACGTTTGGACATGTGTCTGTCACTACATCGGAACGCCATCAGGAGTCATTCCTGATGCAACGCATTCTTCATGGTGGGTTGTTGCTCCGTCACTTAGACATTATTTTGTTCTTTTATCAGTTCAATCATCTGTCAAGCCGGCTGACTGGTTCTGCTCAAATGATTTTGTTCATGCACAAGGCATATACTAGTTTCTCTCGTTGACTCTAAGAACAAGAGTATTTCACATTGTAGCTTTAATACCCCGTACATCTTCTGTGAAAAGAAAAGGTCTTTCCGGTGCACGCCGTCTCAGCACTCTTGCGTGTTGGTGGATCCTTCTCACGTTTGTCCCTGTGCCATGCCTACTCAAGGCGCC
>JAWQFJ010012440.1:112500-116936 GCA_034096865.1 Theodoxus fluviatilis
CTCCTATTCACAAACCCACGGGTTTACTTTTGTCAAGGTTTAACTCCTATTCACAAACCCACGGGTTTACTTTTGTCAAGGTTTAACTCCTATTCACAAACCCACGGGTTTACTTTTGTCAAGGTTTAACTCCTATTCACAAACCCATGGGTTTACTCAACAATATTCACAGCACCAGGTCTGCCATCAAAACAGCAGTTCCAAAAAGCGTCATTTTGCACTTTGCACAATGAATTTCACATTTCGTCCAACTCATCGCCTCGCCCCCCCCCCCCCCCCTTCCCGCTGCTCCCCCAATACCTCCCCATCCCTCTTTTCGATTCCATGCTCCCCATCCCTCATCCCTAGACTACTCCTGAAAAAGACGTTTCATTGTACCTCCTCTTCGCCTCCGTTCTAGTTCCATTCATCTCCTACCCATCCTTCATTTCGAGTCCATACTCCCCAATCCCGCCACCAGGCTACTCTTGAAAAGAACAAAAAAGCGACGTGCCTGAATTGTCCACATTCTTTCCCACCCCCATTCTCTGCAACTTATATCATCTACTGTGGGGAGTCCTTCTAGGTCTGGTGCCCAAACCGGAGATTTCCCCATCAAAACCGATGGTCCGTCCTCACAACCCCTGCCCTCCCTGTCGTCAAGAGGCTCTTGACCAATGGGACGTCGGCATTTACAAGGTGCCCGGATGTCAGCAGACCCCTGTCTGGCGGAAACCCAAGAGGAACCCGGCTGTGGCCCGAGGAATGACGGATCTTGCCGATGTCGGGGCAAGGTCAGAGGTCGGGAAGACTGGCGGGAATTCTCTGTCTGCTTGGCTGCCTTCAGTGAGGATGGCGAGATGTACGTCCGGTGACGTTTTGATTTCATTGGAGGCGATAGACTGTGGATGGCACCAATTGATGTTGGGCGTTCATCACTCTTTCGCTTTCGCTCCCGTTTTAGAACAGTGGCTGACGCAGCGAGTCGTATGGAATGCCACAATTGGAGTGGATGCGAGACGGATATTGTGTTCTATTCCGGCGAGAACGTCTTGCTTAAGAAAGATCTGTTTGTCATGGATTTAATAGCACGCATCGCAGCTGAGACCGTGCCATTTCGCAATTATTTATTAACAGACTGGACCCAGCCATCGATGAATAAGTAGAAAGTCCTAGGCCAGCCTAACATGCTATTTTGAAATTATTACTCAGTTGTTTTACAGTACAGCCAGGAACAATATTCTGTCAAAGAGAATGTCATAAGATTTTAATGCTTTGTGACATGATTATAAAGTTTGTCATTAATACTGCTGTTTGTGAGATACGGTAACCGATAATCTTCATGGATTCAGACTTTCCTAACTTAAGAGAAAATACATAGTTAAGCGGCAGAGTAAGTGTTTTTAAGAGATGATGAAGAATTCTGGAAACCACAGACATTTTAGATGCATCGTTTGCGCTTAATACATTTCAATTTGGTCAAAACAATGTCAACATTTGAATTTATCCTACACCTCAAGAGCGCCTCTACTGTCAAAAAGAGCATCGACGAGCTACGCGATAAACAAATTTTGGATTTGAACTGGCCGCCACTATGGACGCCCTTTTTGCAAATGAAATGTCTCCTTCACCCTTAGACTTTGAAGTTAGTGCCAATACCACAAGGTCTACAAACCCATTGCTCTTGACTAGATCCTTGTTAAGATGACACTCCCAGTGCTGGCAGCCTTGACTACCACCATGTATTGCCCTTCGATGGCCATCTGCACCTTTGACCTCCTGTCTCTCTGCCGAGAACAATCGTATGGGTGGGCCTGGCTGGTCAAGAGAACCACTATAACTGTCTACAGGAGTCCATCTATTTCCAGTCTCGACCCCATCTCTCTGTGTTTCCAACACCGGGCTAGTTCCCAGAGGTGCAGATATTTGCGGGATTAATCACGACGGATGTAGTTGTCGGATGTGGCCAAATATTCCAAGGTCTGCTTGGCTGGCATTGGGATTCGTGCCCTTGGAGACGTCTCGAAGTGCATTTTTTAAACCTTGTCATGCTGGTTGATTTCTTTTCTTATTTATTTTAGAGAAGCACTTTTATGTTATTCCGCAGATGCACACGTACAGTAATTTGTTTGCAGCGAATTTTACAATCATGCTCGTTTTATCGAAATACGCTTTAATCAATCGAAATCTTCCCAATATTTTAAATCGTTATCTGAAGTAAATTTAGTTTTTCCTAGAAAATAAGTAACGGTTTGTATCTGTGTTCATGCTTCAAGCTTGCACGTCTTTTTGGTTTTGCTACATACTTTTTGGTGCTTTAGAAACTACTGGACATCGTGCATGCTTTCTGCAGAAAGCGATTTTTTTATTTCGTTGATACATGTGATACATGTGCATGCGCTTTCCCTGGCAAGCTTACACAGCCACACGGTCAAAAAGAAATTTAATCTGATCACAGACTTTGGATGAGAGGTAAAGCACTGGTCGTCAGAATATCCCGAGCACAAGCACGTATTTAACCCTTGGATGAAATTACTGTGAAGTCCACGGCGTCGCTGTGTGAAAGCCGTATTTATCTTTCCTTGCATGAGGGTGCGCTTCCCTCTGACACAGTTTACATCCATCGATTCCTTCCTAATAAATTCGCATCAAACTCTCGAGCAGAATCATAACTCGTGTCGACATCACACGTCTGTCATTAATGACGCTACCACTCATTTAGAGCCATTGAATCGGAGACAATAGCCACCGTGTCCGCGCCCAGATTCATCGAATCGCCAGCGGTCAGATGGAAGGAACAAAGGCGTGAAATTGATTTGCGAAGGGACAAAGACAAGAACGGAAGAACAGGAGTCTTCGAAGCCCACAGCCATGCAGTGGAGGAGAAGGAGGAGGAGGCAGATGTCAAGACACAGGCAGCTGTGGACTCAGGGAGCCGCTGTACTGCAGGGATAAGAGATCTCATCGATTTGGGCACTGGGTATAATTGCTAACCATACCAGTCACTACGGCTTTATGTATATTGACGAAATATTCATCAACTCACCCAACATCTGTACGAATTTCTCCTCCCCACCCCATCCCCAGCCACCTTCCCCCTTGCATGAAACCATTTCAAACGTTAAAAACTTGTAATTTCATAAATAGGCTAATAAGTTTCTCTTTTGGACATGAATTCAAGTGAGACATGATGCATGACGTGAGGAGGAAAAAGCCCTTTGCGAACTTTTCGGAGCCTAAACTCAAATTGCAGAATGCTTTATTGGTTTGGATGGAAATGGTTAACATAAACATCAGCATCTGCCTATGAGTATCAAGTTCAGTTCATCCCCCAGTATTCTATTCTTAAAACGACATTGTTATAAATAGCAATGCATCTAAGAGACAAAATAAAAGGCGAGAGCATGGTATTGATGACATACACTTGTATTTTCTGTTCAACATTTTCTGAAAGGGTTGGCGGATGGGTATTTTCCATTTGAACTAGAAACAATAACAGGCAATCCTGCAGTGGATTAGTTCTAACGTTGCAGCGGCGGGACTGAATACAGTATGTGGCAAAGAAAAAAAGAAGAAAAAAAATTTATATATATATATATATATATATATATATATATATATATATATATATATATATATATATATAAATGAATGGGACGTTTTTTCTAGCATTGGGGCAAATTGTAAACTAAAATAATCATAGATGAATAGTTTTGGTCTGGAACCAAAAATAGACAAGCAGTCTCTTCCTCACTGATGTCAAGGTCGATCATCGGTCTCAAGGTTAGCGCCAGTGTCTGTCTTCAGTCAGCTCCGAGTGGCAGCGATCTGCAGATCTGATAAGTCTGGTACCCCAGGAATCCATAACACTTCTTCTGAGTGGTTGACATGAAGTAACGCTCTTGGAGTTGTGCCGCCGTGGGAAGTTTCAAATCCGAGACTGTTTCCATCAGAAACTTTTCTTTGGTTAGTCCTTGCGTGTGCAACTTGCTGATTGATACATTTCATCGACCTTGGGTAGGAATGGGGTCCACAAAGAGGGGGGCATGAGTTCGATAATATTCCACTTCTTTGACAAATATCTCGTTGATACTTTACCTCCTGGTTTAAAGATTCATTCCCTTTGGTGATGATTATTACATGTGGTGTCATATGCATTAGTACATAAATTTACGTCAACTGATATGATCCGCATGAGATTATTAGGAAGAATTTTCTAGCTTACATCAGATAGCAATGTGCTTTGTCAACAGGCACATTTAATTATCTCACAAAGCCTGTAGTCTTTGATTAAAAGTCATTCGGGACAATGTGTCGGAGCTGAGGGCTAAATTACGACCACTTTTTGACAGGCAGTGACTTAAAAAAAGATTTCGCACTCATTTAGATACTACAACCGTGACACAAGGCGTATCACACGTAGGTCATCAGAACAAGGGGGAATGAGCAGGGACCCT